>JASCZW010006053.1:0-115107 GCA_034211315.2 Aedes japonicus
AGCGATTAGACGCTTATTTACGGAGATAAACGCATTTAAAGGTTTCCGTAGCCCATCTGATGGAAAATTTCGGTTTTGGGAAAATATTTTGGACCGAAATCAGGATTCCGAAAATCGACGATTTTAAACACCCTATTTAAGCGATTAGACGCTTATTTACGGAGATAAACGCATTTAAAGGTTTCCAGAGCTCATCTGATGGAAAATTTTGCGCCTGGGAAATATTTTTGGACCGAAATCAGGATTCCGAAAATCGACGATTTTAAACACCCTATTCAAGCGATTAGACGCTTATTTACGGAAATAAACGCATTTAAAGGTTTCCGGAGCATATCTGATGGAAAATTTCAGTTTTGGGAAATTGGTTTGGACCGAAATCAGGATTCCGAAAATCGACGATTTTAAACACCCTATTAAGCGATTAGACGCTTATTTACGGAGATAAACGCATTTAAAGGTTTCCAGTGCTTATCTGATGGAAAATTTTGCTCCTGGGAAATTTTTTTGGACCGAAATCAGGATTCCGAAAATCGACGATTTTAAACACCCTATTCAAGCGATTAGACGCTTATTTACGGAAATAAACGCATTTAAAGGTTTCCGGAGCCCATCTGATGGAAAATTTCGGTTTTGGGAAATTTTTTTGGACCGAAATCAGGATTCCGAAAATCGACGATTTTAAACACCCTATTTAAGCGATTAGACGCTTATTTACGGAGATAAACGCATTGAAAGGTTTCCAGAGCCCATCTGATGGAAAATTTCGATTTTGGGATATTTGTTTGGACCGAAATCAGGATTCCGAAAATCGACGATTTTAAACACCCTATTTAAGCGATTAGACGCTTATTTACAGAGATAAACGCATTTAAAGATTTCCGGTGCATATCTGATGGAAAATTTCGGTTTTGGAAGTTGTTTTGGACCGAAATCAGGATTCCGAAAATCGACGATTTAAAACACCCTATTTAAGCGATTAGACGCTTATTTACGGAGATAAACGCATTTAAAGGTTTCCAGAGCCCATCTGATGGAAAATTTCGGTTTTGGGAAATTTGTTTGGACCGAAATCAGGATTCCGAAAATCGACGATTTTAAACACCGTATTTAAGCGATTAGACGCTTATTTACGGAGATAAACGCATTTAAACGTTTCCAGAGCCCATCTGATGGAAAATTTTGCTCCTGGGAAAAAAATTTGGACCGAAATCAGGGTTCCGAATATCGACGATTTTAAACACCCTATTTAAGCGATTAGACGCTTATTTACGGAGATAAACGCATTTAAAGGTTTCCAGAGCCCTTCAGATGGAAAATTTGGGTTTTGGGAAATTTTATTGAACCGAAATCCGGATTCCGAAAATCGACGATTTTAAACACCCTATTTAAGCGATTAGACGCTTATTTACGGAGATAAACGCATTTAAAGGTTTCCAGAGCCCATCTGACGGGAAATTTCGCTTCTGAGAATTGTTTTTGGACCGAAACCAGGATTCCGAAAATCGACGATTTTAAACACCCAATTTAAGCGATTAGACGCTTATTTACGGAGATTAACGCATTTAAACGTTTCCAGAGCCCATCTGAAGGAAAATTACGCTTCCGAAATTTTTTTTTGGACCGATATCAGGATTCCGAAAATCGACACCCAATTTAAGCGATTAGACGCTTATTTACGGAGACAAACGCATTTAAAGGTTTCCAGAGCCCATCTGATGGAAAATTTCGGTTTTGGGAATAATTTTTGGACCAAAATCAGGATTCCGCAAATCGACGATTTTAAACACCCTATTTAAGCGATTAGACGCTTATTTACGGAGATAAACGCATTTATAGGTTTCCAGAGCCCATCTGCTGGAAAATTTTGCTCCTGGGAAAAAATTTTGGACCAAAATCGACGATTTTAAACACCCTATTTAAGCGATTAGACGCTTATTTACGGAGATAAACGCATTAAAAGGTTTCCAGAGCCCATCAGATGAAAAATTTCGGTTTTGGGAATAATTTTTGGACCGAAATCAGGATTCCGAAAATCGACGGTTTTAATCACCCTATTTAAGCGATTAGACGCTTATTTACGGAGATAAACGCATTTACAGGTTTCCATTTGATGGATGAAAAATTTCGATTTTGGGAATAATTTTTGGACCGAAATCAGGATTCCGAAAATCGACGATTTTAATCACCCTATTTAAGCGATTAGACGCTTATTTACGGAGATAAACGCATTTACAGGTTCCCATCTGATGGAAAATTTTGCTCTTGGGAAATTATTTTGGAACGAAATCGACGATTTGAAACACCCTTTTTAAGCGATTAGACGCTTATTTACGGAGATAAACGCATTTAAAGGTTTCCAGAGCCCATCTGCTGGAAAATTTTGCTCCTGGGAAAAATTTTTGGACCAAAATCGACGATTTGAAACACCCTATTTAAGCGATTAGACGCTTATTTACGGAGATAAACGCATTTTAAGGTTTCCAGAGCCCATCAGATGAAAAATTTCGGTTTTGGGAATAATTTTTGGACCGAAATCAGGATTCCAAAAATCAACGATTCTAAACATCCTATTTAAGCGATTAGACGCTTATTTACGGAGATAAACGCATTTAAAGGTTTCCAGAGCCCATCTGATGGAGAATTTTCTCCTGAGTAAAATTTTTGGACCGAAGTCAGGATTCTGAAAATCGACACCCTATTTAAGCGATTAGACGCTTATTTACGGAGATAAACGCATTTAAAGGTTTCCAGAACCCATCTGATGGAAATTTTTGCTCCTGGAAAAAATTTTGGACCGAAATCAGGATTCCGAAAATCGACGATTTTAAACACCCTATTTAAGCGATTAGACGCTTATTTACGGAGATAAACGCATTTAAAGGTTTCCAGAGCCCATCTGATGGAAAATTTTGCTCCTGGGAAAAATTTTTGGACCGTAATCAGGATTCCGAAATTTGACGATCAGGATTCCGAAAATCGACGGGTTTAATCACCCTATTTAAGCGATTAGACGCTTATTTACGGAGATAAACGCATTTACAGGTTTCCAGTGCCCATCTGATGGAAAATTTTGCTCTTGGGAAATTATTTTGGAACGAAATCGTCGATTTGAAACACCCTTTTTAAGCGATTAGACGCTTATTTACGGAGATAAACGCATTTAAAGGTTTCCAGAGCCCATCTGATGGAAAATTTTGGTTTTGGGATATTTGTTTGGACCGAAATCAGGATTCCGAAAATCGACGATTTTAAACACCCTATTGAAGCGATTAGAGGCTTATTTACGGAGATAAACGCATTTAAAGGTCTCCAGTGCCCATCTGATGGAAAATATTGCTCCTGGGAAATTATTTTAGAACGAAATCGACGATTTTAAACACCCTATTTAAGCGATTAGACGCTTATTTACGGAGATAAACGCATTTGAAGGTTTCCAGAGGTTCCCATCTGATGGAAAAATTTGCTCCTGCGAAATTTTTTTGGACCGACATCAGGATTCCGAAAATAGACGGTTTCAAACACCCTATTTAAGCGATTAGACGCTTATTTACGAAGATAAACGCATTTAAAGGTTTCCGGAGCCCATCTGATGGAAAATTTCGCTTCTGAGAATTTTTTTTGAACCGAAATCAGGATTCCGAAAATCGACGATTTTAAACACCCTATTTAAGCGATTAGACGCTTATTTACGGAGATAAACGCATTTAAAGGTTTCCAGAGCCCATCTGATGGAAAAGTTCGGTTTTAGGAAATTTTATTGGACCGAAATCAGGATTCCGAAAATCTATGATTTTAAACACCATATTTAAGCGATTAGACGCTTATTTAGGGAGATAAACGCAATTAAAGGTAACCAGTGCCCGTCTGATGGAAAATTTTGCTCCTGGGAAATTATTTTGGACCGACATCAGGATTCCGAAAATCGACGATTTTAAACACCCTATTTAAGCGATTAGACGCTTATTTACGGAGATAAACGCATTTAAAGGTTTCCAGAGCCCATCTGATGGAAAATTTTGCTCCTGGGAAAATTTGTTGGACCGAAATCAGGATTCCGAAAATCAACGGTTTTAAACACCCTATTTAAGCGATTAGACGCTTATTTACGGCGATAAACGCATTTTAAGGTTTCCGGAGCCCATCTGATGGAAAATTTCGATTTTGGGCAATTTGTTTGGACCGAAATCAGGATTCCGAAAAACGACGATTTTAAACACCCTATTTAAGCGATTAGACGCTTAGTTACGGAAATAAACGCATTTAAAGGTTTCCAGTGCCCATCTGATGGAAAATTTCGGTTTTGGAAAAAAATTTTGGACCGAAATCAGGATTCCGAAAATCGACGATTTCAAACACCCTATTTAAGCGATTAGACGCTTATTTACGGAGATAAACGCATTTAAAGGTTTCCGGAGCCCATCTGATGGAAAATTTCGGTTTTGGGAAATTTTTTTGGACCGAAATCAGGATTCCGAAAATCGACGATTTTAAACATCCTATTTAAGCGATTAGACGCTTATTTACGGAGATAAACGCATTTGAAGGTTTCCAGAGCCCATCTGATGGAAAAATTTGCTCCTGCGAAAAATTTTTGGACCGAAATCAGGATTCCGAAAATCGACGGTTTTAAACACCCTATTTAAGCGATTAGACGCTTATTTACGAAGATAAACGCATTTAAAGGTTTCCGGAGCCCATCTGATGGAAAATTTCAGTATTGGGAAATTTGTTTGGACCGAAATCAGGATTCCGAAAATCACTTAGTCGAGTTATTAGTCCGAGACACTGAAGAAGTCTGCACATTGTAGACGAAATACGCGTATCTGTCGAGGTTGTTGGAATTAAATGGAAGATAATAATTCTTCTTCTAATTTCTAGTTACAGGTATTCCACTAAACAGCTCAAACCCTCTAGGATTCAAATAACTATGGTTGAATGTATCATCAACGTTAGATAGATTTGACTTCACTGTATAGTTCGATGGACCCAAATATAAGATTTTCTCTAAATCGATGTAAAAATATAGTTGTTCTGACTTAACTCATCCTTTTCTTTAGTATTTATTTTTCTGCGTGTGAAGTCAAATTACCATACATCGGTTATTTTTCACCGGACTTCTGTAAACACTTTTTGCAGTTATCTTGTCAAATCAGAAGCGAAATAGTTCGGAAGTGATTGACGCGCAAGAACTAAAGTGGAAAAAATCGAGTAAAAATAGTGTTAAAATGGATAGTTTCGTAAATAAATTGAATGAACAAGATGAAAGGATCCTTAGTATCTTCCGTAAGTAAAATAAATCATTTTGTAATCATACATTTTTGATGTAGCCTGAAATAATCTGCTTTTTTCATGCCAACATGTCCATGATAACAGAATAATGCCTACATTATTCGTTCGCGGTGCGGAATTTGAGAATTCGAATGATTGTGCGGAACAATATCCTAGTTCCTATTCAAAAGGAAATCAAAAATTCTTTTGGCGTGTTCGTGCAGTCGTTCTACGTTTTCAACACAGCTGCTACCCTTAGCGAGAAGCAGTTTTTTTACCCTTCTTACACCAATGGTAAATGACTGGACAATGTGTACCATCATCGCATACCTGCAGGTATAAAATAGATCCTACTGCGATCCTTAGCCTCTTCTCCAGTCACTCCTATCCCCGTGGTGCCGACTGGGGTATGAGTAACCATAGAGAGATCGGGTAACCAACCCCGGTGGGACCTTGGTCATATGCTGACAGGGAAGGGGGGGCTGCCCTCTTTAAAGGGTGCAGTTTATCTGAGCGTCTGTTCTCCATGTTAGGAGCGGCTGATCATCGTCCTTGTGCCAGCGTGGGACTCTAAACAGTGCTGTGCACGATGGTCCCCCGGCGAGACAGGGGGTTGGGGAAGGCCCAACAAGCCGCCCTTAAAAAATCAATGTTACAAATAATACAGAAGTTAATACGGACCGGAACAATCGGCAAAGACCTAGGCGACGAATTAAGGACTACGATTGGAAACCTCGGAACATGGAACTGCAAATCGCTCTGCTTTCCTGGCTGCGATAGGATAATCTATGACGAACTTCAACCACGTAACTTCGAAGTCGTAGCACTGCAGGAGGTTTGCTGGACAGGACAGAAGGTATGGAAAAACGGGCATCGAGCGGCTACTTTCTACCAGACCTGTGGTACCACAAACGAGCTGGGCACCGGCTTTGTAGTGCTGGGCAAAATGCGTCAACGCGTGATTCGATGGTTTCCGATCAACGCTAGATCGATTCTTCAACTACAGCATCATCAATGTACACTGTCCACACGACGGGAGACCCGATGACGAAAAAGAAGCGTTCTACGCGCAGCTAGAGCAAGTGTATGATGGCTGCCCACAGCGGGACGTAAAAATCGTCATTGGTGACATGAACGCTCAGGTAGGACGGGAGGCAATGTACAGACCGATAATAGGGCCTAACAGCCTGCATACCGTATCAAACGATAATGGCCAACGATGCGTGAACTTTGCGGCCTCCCGTGGTTTAGTAGTTCGAAGTAACTTCTTCCCCCGTTAAGACATCCACAAAGCCACTTGGAGATCACCTGACCAACGAACAGAGAATCAAATCGACCATGTTCTAATCGATGGGAAATTCTTCTCCGATATTATCAACGTTCGCACTTACCGCAGTGCGAATATAGACTTGGACCACTACCTAGTTGCAGTATGTATGCGCTCAAAACTCTCGACGGTGTACAACACGCGTCGAACTCGGACGCCACAACCTAACATTGAGCTACTACGGGAAACCGGAGTTGCTCAGGAATACGCGCAACAGCTAGAAGCAGCCCTACCAACGGAAAAGCAGCTTTGCGCTGCTACTCTTGAGGATGGCTGGAGAAATATTCGAACCGCCATTGGTAGCACTGCATTAGTGACACTAGGTACTTCTGCACCGAATCGGAAAAATGACTGGTTTGATGGCGAATGCAAGCAGTTAGTAGAGGAGAAGAATGCAGCACGGGCGAGAATGCTGCAACACCGTACGAGAGCGAATATGGAACTGTATAGACAGGCACGAACAGACAAAATACTATTCTTCGAAGGAAAAAGCGCCAGAGGGAAGATCGAGACCGCGAAGAAATGGAAGCAGTGTACCGTGCTAACGACACACGCAAATTCTATGAGAAGTTAAACAGCTCGCGCAAAGGCTACGTACCACAAGCTGATACGTGCAGAGAGACCTGGATGGCAACCTTCTCACAGGAGAGTGTAAGGTGATTGAAAGGTGGAACCAGTACTTTGACGAGCACCTGAACGGTAATGTTACAGCGAACGAAAGTGGCTCGGTAATAAATCTAGGAACACGCGCAGAAGATGACAGGACCCCAACCCCAACCCTTCAGGAAGTTGAGGAGGAAATTGGTCGGTTGAAAAACAACAAAGCCGCTGGTATTGACCAACTCCCCAGCGAGCTATTAAAATACGGTGATGAAGCACTGGCCAGAGCGCTGCACTGGGTAATTACCAAGATTTGGGAGTAGGAATGTTTACCGGAGGATTGGATGGAGGGAATAGTGTGTCCCATCTATAAAAAGGGCGACAAGCTGGATTGCTGCAATTATCATGCGATCACGCTACTGAGCGCTGCCTACAAATTGCTCTCCCAAATACTGTGCCGCCGCCTGTCACCAATTGCAAAGGAGTTCGTGGGGCAGTACCAAGCGGGATTCATGGGTGCCTGCGCTATTATGGACCAGATTTTCGCGATTAGGCAAGTGCTGCAGAAATGTCGCGAATACAACGTGCACACACATCATCTTTTCATCGATTTCAAATCAGCGCACAGTGGGAAAAAAAGTGCCCGAAACGCGAAAGAATTCTATATCTCAGCTCGGAGTGGAACGATTTCGGTAAATGTTTCTTTAACTTGAAGAAAAAATTCCAAGGAATCGAATGGACGTGGTCTCATTGGCCGCACGGAACTACTTGGGGAGCAAATGAGCTTATTTTATCCTGGTTCCCCTTATATTTTCTTGTTGTTTAGAAATTTCTTTGCTCGGTGTGACTCAAGATCCACAAAATGATGCTAGTCTTATGTAAAATTTCTGGGAAAATCGATTGCAGTTAGTTTCGTTCACCACACGGCTCTTTGAATGAAGATATGGCTGATTTTACCCTGATTCCCTAAATATTTTCATGTTTTTCACCATTTTCTTTGCTCGGTGTGACTCAAGATCAACAAACTAATGCTAGTTCTTTGTAAAATTTTCTGGGGAGTCGCTGGAAATTGGTTTCATTTACCGCACGGCTCTGTGAACGTAGATATGGCGGATTTTACCCTGATTCCCTTAATAGTTTTGTGTTTATCATAAATTTCTTTGGTCGGAGTGACTCAAGCTCAACAAATTAAGGCTAGTCCTTTGTAAAATATGCTACAAAATCGATTAAAATTGGTTTCGTTCACCGGACAGTTATGTGAACGAAAATATAGTCGATGTTACCCCGATTCCCCTAATGTGTTTGTGAACACGAGTGTCGAGAACAACAAAATAAGGCTAGTCCTATCTAAAATGTCCAGGAAAATTGATTGGAGTTGGTTTCATTAACCGGACGGCTCTGCGAATGAAGATATGGCTGATTTCACCCTGACTCCCCTAATATTGTTGTGTTTTTCTGAAATTTCTTTGCTCAATGTGATTAAAGAACAACAAAATATAGCTAGTCTCATGTGAAATTTTCTGGAGAATCGATTAAAGTTAGTTTTGCTCACCACACGGCTTTGTGATTGAAGATATGGATGATTTTACCCTGATTCCCTTAATATTTTAATATTTTTCACGATTTTCTTTGCTCAGTGTAACTCAAGATCAATAAAATAATGCTAATTCTATGTAAAATTTTCTGATGAATCGATTGAAATTAGTTATATTTACCGCCCGGCTCTGTTAACGTAGATATGGCTGATTTTACCCTGATTCCCCTAATAGTTTTGTGTTTATCATAAATTTGTTTGATCTGAGTTGCTCAAGATCAACAAATTAAAGCCAGTCCTTTGTAAAATTTGCTGAAAAGTCGATTGAAATTGGTTTTGTTCACCGCACAGCTCTGTGAACGAAGATGTGGTCGATTTTACGCCGGTTCCCCTAATATTTTTGTGTTATTCAGAGATTGCTTGGTTCGGTGTGACTCCAGAACTGCAAAATAGGGCTAGTTCTATGTAAAATTGCCTGATAAATTGATTAGAGCTGGTTTCACTAACCTCACGGCTCTGTGGATTAAGATATGGCTGATTTTACCCTAATTTCTCTAGTATTTTTGTGTGATTCTGAAATTTACTTGTTCGGTGTGTTGCGGGGTGTGTGCAACAAAATAAGACTAGTCCTATGTAATTTTTTTTCCAGAATCGAATGTAGTTGGTTTCATTCACCGCACTACTATGTTAATGGAGGTATGGCTAAATTTTCTCTAAATACCCTAATATTTTTGAGTTATTCAGAAATATCTCTGCTCGGTGTTACTCAATATCAACAAAATTGAGTTACCTCTTCTTAAATTTTATCAATTTTCTTATATGGAAAATCGGACTTACCTGGAACGACAAATCCAGCCAATCAGCTTTTCGTTCAAAAAATCGATTGTATGGAAAACATTTCTTCAATGAAATTTGAATGTACGCATCCATACATCCACACTTCTACACAGAAACAAAAGCGTTCACGAAAATGAAAACGGACCGTGAACTAGTTCACGTTTTCAGGATTTTTACCTAAAAACGTGATTTAGTTCATGATTACGTGATTCAGTTCACGGTGTATTTTTGCTTGTTCTCGAATTCATGACTGCAGTTCACGGATCCGGGCACGGATTTTTTTTCCGTGAATGCAATATATTTTCTTTCAATTGCACATTTTGCTGAACAAAATCAAAAACATTCTGTTTAATACAGTTTTTCAAATAAATATCCACAACTTCACGATTTGAAAACATTTTGAACAAACTATCCAAAAAATATGAAACATTTGCAGAACAAACTCTTTTGTGCCGAATGAACAGAACGAAAGATTTAAATTTTAATGGTGGTAATCTCCAACCGTGTCGTGTGGTGCCGTGTCGTCATACGAAAACACGTTTTAAGAGTTAACTCAGCTTTTGGCTCATTTTTTCTCAGTCTGGTTTCCTGCTCACTCATTTTTACGCGTATTTTTCTTTAGTTATGAAAATATTACAAACTGAGGAGAACAAGTAAACACGAATAAGGAGAAAAGCGGTCTAAGAAATAATAAGTCATAAAGTAAGTTTATTTCTAGAACGTGTTTTTATATGACGACACGGTACCTCTTAAACTTCAAAAATTTCGTTCAGTTCATTCGGTGCATTCATTCATTGCCAATCCAAGGAAAACTAACCTTACTTTTTGCGGTAAGAGTTAAAGAGATAACAAGGAACGGTACTATCGGTAACTGTCAAAATGTGAGTAAAAGAGACGGAGACAATCAGGATGAATGCAAAGAAGTTCATTGAATTCATTCGTGCCGTTAGCTGTTAGCACCTGAACAGTATAAAGAAGGCAGGAGATAGCATTTTAACAAATTCATTAGATGACGTTTGAGCGGTACCATGTTTACAAATAATGATTTTTTTTTTTTTAATATTTGGGGGGAATCAGAGTAAAATGTGCCATATCTTCGTTCTAAGAGCCGTGCGGTAAAGGAAACCAACACCAATCGATTGTCCAAAAAATTTTACATAGGACTAGCATAGTTTTGTTGATCTTGAGTCACACAGAGCAAAGCAATTTCTGAATAACATAACAATATTAGGGGAATCTGGGTAAAATTAGCCATATTTTCTACCTCACAGAGCTGTGTGGTAAACGCAATCATCTTCAATCGAATTTCTAAAATGTTTTACATAGGACTAACCTCAATTTGTTGATATTGAGTTACACCGACCAAAGAAATTTCTAAATTAAAAAGAAATAATTTGGGGAACCAGGGTAATATGTGTCATATCTTCATTCACAGAGTGGTTAAACTAGCTCCAATCAAGTCTCCAGGATATTCACATGGGACTAACCGTATTTTGTTGCTTTAGAAAAACACCGAACCAAAAATTTCTGAAAAACAAAGAAAATGTCAGGGGAATCAGGGTAAAATCAGCCATATATTCATTCACATAGCCGTGCGGTAGATAAAACTAATTCTAATCGATTGGCCAGAAAATTTTATACAGGACTAGTCATATTTTGCTGCTGTAAAAACACATCGAACAAATAAATTTCAGAATCACACAAAAATACTAGGGAAATTAGGGTAAAATCAGCCATATCTTAATTCACAGAGCTGTGCGGTTAGTGAAACCAACTCTAATCAATTTGTCAGGCAATTTTACATAGGACTAGCTTTATTTTGAAGATCTGAAGAAGCCGAACACAAACATATTAGGGGAATCGGGGTAAAATCGACCATATCTTCGTTCACAGAGCTGTGCGGTAAACAAAACCAATTTCAATCGACTTTTCAGCAAATTTTACAAAGGACTGGCTTTAATTTGTTGATCTTGAGTCACTCAGACCAAAAAAATTTATGATGAACCCAAAACTATTAGGAGAATCAGGGTAAAATCAGCCTTATCTACGTTCACAGAGCCGTGCGGTAAATGAAACCAATTTCCAGCGACTCTCCAGAAAATTTTACAAAGAACTAGCATTAATTTGTTGATCTTGAGTTACACCGAGCAAAGCAAATTGTGAAAAAACATGAAATTATCAGAGGAATCAGGGTAAAATCAGCCATATCTTCAATCACAGAGCCGTGCGGTGAACGAAACTAATTTCAATTGATTTTCCTAAAAAATTTACATAGTACTAGCATCATTTTGTTGATCTTGAGTCACACCGAGAAAAGAAATTTCTAAACAACAAGAAAATATAAGGGGAACCAGAGTAAAATGAGCTCATTTGCTCCCCAAGTAGTTCTGTGCGGTCAATGAGACCACGTCCATTCGATTCCTTGGAATTTTTCTTCAAGTAAAGGCAACATTTACCGAAATCGTTCCACTCCGAGCTGAGATATAGAATTCTTTCGCGTTTCGGGCACTTTTTTTTCCACTGTGCAGCGTATGATACAGCTATGGCAAATCATGCACGAATATGGATTTCCGGATAAACTGACGCGGTTGATCAAAGCAACGATGGATCGAGTGATGTGCGTCGTCCGAGTATCAAGGACGCTCTCGAGTCCCTTCGAATCTCGGAGAGGGTTACGGCAAGGTGATGGATTGTCGTGTTTGTTGTTTAACATTGCACTGGAAGGTGTGATTCGAAGAGCTGGGATAGACACGAGTGGCACGATCTTCGGGAAGTCTGTCCAACTATTTGGCTTCGCCGACATCAACGTAGCACGTAACTTTGAGACGATGGCGGAAACGTACATCAGACTTAGGGCTGAAGCTGGTAGGATTGGGCTTGTGATTAATGTGTCGAAAACAAAATACATGAAGGGAAAAGGCTCACGAGAAGACAATGATAGCCTCCTAGCACGAGCTCAGATCGACGGTGATGAAATCGAGGTAGTAGACGAATTTGTGTATCTGGGCTCATTGGTGATCGCCGATAATGACACCAGCAGAGAAATAAAAAGGCACATTATGGCTGGTAATCGTGCCTACTTTGGACTCCGAAGGACGCTAAGATCGAACAAAGCTTGCCGAACCACAAAGTTGACCATCTACAAGACATTAATTAGACCGGTAGTTCTCTACGGCCACGAAACATGGACATTGCTAGTGGAGGGCCAACGCGCCCTTGGAGTCTTTGAACGGAAGGTGCTGCGTACTATCTACGGTGGAGTGCAGATGGAAGACGGAACGTGGAGGAGGCGAATGAACCACGAATTGCACCAGTTGCTGGGAGAACCTCCCATCGTACACATTGCAAAAATCGGTCAGCGGTTAGCAATAATTTTGTTGTTTATTGCACACTAACCTGTCTCGAATTGCCATATCCTTGAAGGTACCGAAATTGCAGAACTCAGCCAGTTTCTTAACCGAAAGCACGAAATCTACCGCTCTTTCATTAAACTTTTGAGCACGAGCATAGACTCGTTGCACTAAATCACTTTCGCTTTTGTCATATCGCTTTTTGAGCGAATCCGTCAGATCTTTAAAGTCAATATTGGCGTGATCTTTACCCTGAAACAACAGTAAATTCCTAAAAACCTCCGTCCCACATGATGCTAAAAATGTTGCCTTATGCTATCTGCTGGAATTTTCTGATTGACTAGGATCCAGTTCAGCTGCTCTAGGTACTGAGCAAAAGGAATAGTAGGAACATACACTGATAGACAAAATAAAGTGCCCACCTCATCGTTTTTTCAATTTCTCTCATTTACTTGGTTCAAATTAGAGTAAACACACTGTATATTTTTTTGTTATCTTATTTTTTATATTCTTTTTAAGTTTCACTTATGGAATACTGAAAAAAAGGAGTTTTACTTAGAGAAAAAATAAATCAATTTGTGTTGAAAAAAAAAACAGTGACAAAATAAAGTGCCCACTTCATTTAGGCTACAGAAAACATAAATTAAAGTAAAATAAAAGCATTTCAATAATTGATGTATCCTCCTTTGGCCTTCAGGACCTCCTGCAGGCGCTTCGACATGCTCTCGACCAGGTTCTTTAGGTGCTGTGGATTTAGCTCTTCCCAGGCGCGCTCCAGGGCTTCAAAATAGTTATTTTTATTGGTAACACCAGTTTTGTCAACCCTGGCATCGAGAATCGCCCACAAATTCTCGATGGGATTGAGGTCCGGGCTTTGTGGAGGCCATTCCAGCGGTTTGATCCGACAAGACCGGAAGAAAGACTTGGTCTTCTTGGTAGTATGCTTCGGGTCGTTGTCCTGCTGGAATACGAACTTCTCTTCAAGGCCCTTCTGGATCAGCGAAACCTCCAGATTTTCTCGCAGGATGTTGATGTAAGAATCTGCCGTCATTATCCCGTCGATTTTCACAATGCTTCCCCCTCCACCCCACGAAAAACACCCCCAGACCATCACATTTCCTCCTCCATGCTTCATCGTGCCTTGGATGTGGCGCTCCTGAAGCTCCTCTCCCGATCTGCACCAAACACGAACCCGCCGCTTACGGTTAAACAGCTCGAATTTCGATTCGTCCGTCCAGAGAACCGTTTTCCAGAACTCTAGGGGCTTATCAGCATGCTCCTTAGCAAACTTAAGCCGTTTGGCCTTGTTTGCCTTGCTGATAAATGGGCGCTTCCGGGCAAGTTTGCTATTCAACCCCTGTGCTACGAGACGGCGACAAACAGTTCGACCGGAAACTGATAACTGAAGGGTTTCCTGGATCTCGCGGACAGTTACCTTCGGGTTCTTCTTGACTTCGCGCATGATCTTGGTGTCCGTTCTCGCATCCGTTTTCCGCTTCCTGCCTCTGCCAGGCGATCCACCACTGATCCAAACGTTTTAAGCTTCAGAAGAATTTTGCCAACCACTGCCTTACTGATACTGTACTTCTTAGCGACAGCCCGGTGTGATTCACCGTTTTGCACATCACGAACGATCAATTTTCGGATACACAAGGGAGTTGCTTTCGAAAGCACTGTGTTCTCCATTTTTTTTTTCAATTGAATCAAATGCGATCACGTATACAAATGCACCAGGTTGAGCCGTTTGCTTCAAAACATGTCAAAATATCAAAACATAAACAATCGAGGGGTCTTCCAGTGGAAACTTATCGAAAACATATCGATTTTTGAAGTGGGCACTTTATTTTGTCACTGTTGTTTTTTCAACACAAATTGATTTTTTTTTCTTTAAGTAAAACTCCTTTTTTTCAGTATTCCATAAGTGAAACTTACAAAGAATATAAAAAATAAAATAAGAAAAAAAAACTACACTGTGTTAACTTTAATTTGAACAAAGTAAATGAGAGAAATTGAAAAAACGAAGAGGTGGGCACTTTATTTTGCCTATCAGTGTATGCATCGATATTATTTATCAAATGCATAATGCTTTAAAAGAATAAACAAAACAAATACGCAAACTATAAATGTTCCAACAGACAAACTTGGATGTATAAGAAGATCAAAACACTTTTAAAACAATTTCACCAATTAAACATAATCAAATTATGAAAATCTTGTTATTGTGAGTGATTTACTATATCGAACTTTCAATAAACACAGAGTACAATTTTTTCACTCAACAAATGTATATATTTTTAAAGAATTAGCAAAATCCCTCAAAAGATTGAATTCCAATTATATTATCAAGACAAACAAATCGACCAAACAAAAAACGATATATAAAACAAACATACATGATAGCAGAACGACAGAACCTAATACAACAATAAACCAAATTCTTCTAACCTTACCACACTCGATGCAGCATATCCTTACTACTCCTTAGCAGCGTTGAAGCAGCAGCAGACAAAAAACAATCGCTTTCGCACTATCAACCTATTATACAGTGCACACTGCTGACCTGAACTGACCTCCGGCCTTACAAAGCCTTATTATAAGCCAGTAAACGATGGTAGATAAAACACTGATGCTATCACACTATGACCAAAACTGATGATTATTTATCACTCTCACGTAGTGTATGCTAAATTTAAACATTCAAATGGGCTTATACCGAAACAGTATACCCGTTTTCAATAGTTTTTCATGCTTCTACCATGCTACTAATCACAACGCAAAACGGTAATTGAATTTTAATTATCACCAACAGTGACCGACCAAACTTGAGGTGATCTGTTGGGCATTGATTTTTTTTTTTTATTTCGCTTGCGGTAAACTGCAGCCACTAAATCGATTCACTAAACCACGGATATTGGTAAATATACTTTTTTTTAAATCTTTCACCTCGTCGCCACTGTAGAAATCTTTGTTTTAGGGGAAACTGTAAGGCTTCGGATAGCAGAGGTATAAAAGAGTTGTATACTCTAGCACGCTCAAACTGAAACTGAGCTTTCGTATATTGATTGCTCTTATCGAGCCGATAACAGCTTTCCTGCTACTAACACACATAGAGTGCTGATACAACAGTTTGATGTTGGTTAGTAGGGTTAAGTAAGTATGACCAGAAATGTAATTTGTTAGTAGGGATTTCAAAAAAATCAAATTGTATAACAGTTAAGCCGGGAGAAGTTCCATGTCAGTGGGTGTAACTACTGGAAGATGATTCAAGCGGAAAATGGAAAATGGAGTATTCAGACATAGTAGGAAGACATATGAAAGCGAAGGGTTAAAGGAGCCGTGAATGATCGACCATTGCTAAGAATTGTGCAGGCGTTCGCGTGTGAAAGGTGTCTTATAGTACGTTCACACTACTGCTTATATTACGTGATATAGAGTACCTTGATATCAGCAATTATACATCTAGTTTTCACTGGAAATAATGTACACTGATAGGCAAAATAAAGTGCCCACCTCACCTTTTTTTCAATTTCTCTCATTTTCTATTCTTACATCAACATCCTGCGAGAAAATCTGGAGGTTTCGCTGATCCAGACGGGCCTTGAAGAGAAGTTCGTATTCCAGCAGGACAACGACCCGAAGCATACTGCCAAGAAGACCAAGTCTTTCTTCCGGTCTTGTCGGATCAAACCGCTGGAATGGCCTCCACATAGCCCGGACCTCAATCCCATCGAGAATTTGTGGGCGATTCTCGATGCCAGGGTTGACAAAACTGGTGTTACCAATAAAAATAACTATTTTGAAGCCCTGGAGCGCGCCTGGGAAGAGCTAGATCCACAGCACCTAAAGAACCTGGTCGAGAGCATGTGAAGCGCCTGCAGGAGGTCCTGAAGGCCAAAGGAGGACACATCAATTATTGAAATGCTTTTATTTTACTTTAATTTATGTTTTCTGTAGCCTTTATGAAGTGGGCACTTTATTTTGCCACTGTTTTTTTTTTCAACACAATTTTTTTTTTCTCTAAGTAAAACTCCTTTTTTTTCAGTATTCCATAAGTGAAACTTGAAAAGAATATAAAAAATAAAATAAGAAAAAAAACTACACTGTGTTTACTTTAATTTGAACCAAGTAAATGAGAGAAATTGAAAAAACGAAGAGGTGGGCACTTTATTTTGCCTATCAGTGTACATGTCATTTGATATCAAGATACTCTATACCACGTAATATAAGCTGTAGTGTGAACGTAATATTAGTTGAAGTAGTGAGTGGTCGCTAATACCAACGATCAATATGCAACTAGCGATTTGAAATTGGTTCACTGTTGTAGAGCCCCTTGGTCCGAAGAACACCTTCAAGCCAGTACCTTGCTATATATATTTGCGCCTTTGTTTTGATTTGCTGTTTTATTTGGACTGAGTATTTGAGAGTGTGATCGTGTGAGTTCATTATTAGGGGTGCATTATTAATGGATGCCAATAAAACCCCAATTCTGGCAACAGGCTGAGAAAAGAATAATGAGTGGTACCGTTGTTTATTTATTTATTTATTGTTCTTCGTCTCGAATTAAAAAAAAAACTCAACAGACTGGACTTAATCTAGGTTTCTAATTCTATTCCTAAACAAAAACTAACATTGTTAAACGATCTAACACTGTTATCGAAAGGGTTGTTTTGCCTATACGTAGTTCTATGGCGACTGACTACAAGTAAACTACGGTCACGAAGCTGGTAAGAAGGTGCATAAAAATTGATGTTTTGCAACAGTGCCGGGCAATCTACACCACCTTCGACAATGTCAAAAACAAATAACCTCCGCAGGTTAGTACGTCTGTGCATTAAAGTTTCTAAATCGATCAGTCTACAACGATTCGGATAGCAGGTAAATTTGCTGGGTCATTCCACGGAAGTTGACGAAGAGCATACCGTACAAAATTGCGTTGAACCCTTTCCATCCAGATGATCTGAACTGAGTGATAAGGCGACCACACGCTAACAGTATACTCCATGATGCTACGAACGATCGAACAGTACAGCGCCTTGAGAGCATAAATATCGGTGAAACCACTTGTATTTCGACGAATAAATCCCAGTGCTGCAAAGACCTTTGCGGTAGTTGTGCTAATATGCTCATTGAACCGAAGTTTCGTATCTACAGTAACCCCTAGGTCACGAATTGCTTGAACACGCTCTATAGCTTCTGAGCTGATGGAATAATCAAACTCTGTTCGGGGTTGCCGGCGGGTGAACGAAATAGCTTTGCACTTCTTGATGTTCAGTTCCATTCCATTCTCAGAACACCACAACAAAATCTCGTCGATGTCAGCCTGAAGAGCGCAACTGTGGAGATGCGATGATATAACCTTGTAGATTTTTAGATCGTCAGCGTAGAGGAGAAAGCGGGATTTCAGCCGAAAGCACAAGTCATTCACGAACAAAAAAAAATCAGTGGTCCCAGAACGCTTCCTTGCGGTACACCTGACGTGACGGAGAAGACGCGGGACCGACTACCGTTTAATTTGACGAAAGCGCTCCGACCAGATAAGTAAGAGCGCAACCACTTTATGATCCAATTTGGAAAACCCAGATACTTCAACTTGTCAATTGCGAGGGTGTGAGGAACCTTGTCGAACGCTTTTGAAAAATCGAAGTATATGGCATCAACTTGGTGACGATTCTCAATTTCCGTTGATAGAAAATTTACGTAAGACATCAGATTCGTTGTCGTGGATAGCTTCTTAACAAAACCTGTATTCGGGCTAGCGCTGTGTCGTCTTCCTCAGTACTGCCGGGTGACACCGAGCAGGAAATGGCGAGGTTCCCGCGGCACAGGGCGTCTCCGTCCCATTAAGACCTTGGCAGGCCTCCAGTAAGTTCCATTCTCCACCACCCGACCCCATCAGTCGGGCGGGAGTAGGCTCAGATGACCCTGTACCTGTCTTACGCTGATCCGGCTCTGAACACGGTTCCCCATGAAGGGCCATGTCAACCCTCACATGACCTCCCTGCTTGCATAGACAACCATGGGATCACAATAGCGACTACTCCACGTGGTCTTGGATAGCGGCTGCAGGGGGACCCAAAAACATGGAGGAAACGAAGAAAACCCAGGAGAAAGCGAATCCGTTCGCTAAAAGCGGCCTATGGTAAAATGGTGGGATCGGGCGTGAGCGACACGTGCGGTAGTGCTACAGCATCGGAGGCAGGTGTCAGCTAGGCGTGGCCATGAATGGGCCACGACTCATCCGGGTCATGGATAGGATGCGGGAAACCCTTTCTAAAATGTTGGAGGTGTCTGAGCAATTGGACGCGATTATTGACTTCACGTCATCGTGTAACAACATTGCGAAGGACCTCAAACTGAGCCTTCTTAGGCTACGCATGACAGTGCAGGCTGCACGCAAGGAGAGGGAAGAACTGGAGGCCAAGCTCCTAGCAAAGCAAAGTGCCAAAGAGTTGGCACGGCTAGCAGCTATCGAAATGGTGAGGAATATAGCCTCGCAGCAGACCCAGACGGAAGCATCCGTCTCAGTTGGAGAGTCCACCCGATCCATCGGGGCAGGGACCTCCAAGTAGGCTAGGCAGTCACCGGGCGAAACGGCACCTGGCGCTTCCAAGAAGCCCAGAAGGGAAACGAACCTACGCGAACGAGGCGGTGGGGTCTGAGGGTCCATCCTTGCGACCAGCTCCGGCTGCCCACAAAGAGAGAAGTCCCAGCGCTAAGCCCAGCGTGAAAGGCGCGACATCCAGGGCCCCGACTACAACAGCCATAACTAGCACGAAAGCAGATGCTAGTGCTAGGAGGGGGACGAGTGACGACCCCAAGCGTGGCAGGGAAAGCCACTGGAGCAAGGTCCGGAAAAAGGGAATAAAACAAGAAAAGAAAAGGACAAGCAACAGGTGGCTCGCAAGCGTAACCGCGGGGAGGCCTACATCGTCAAGACCGAGGCGTCAAAGTACTCGGAGGTCTTGAAATCGATGCGCGGAGACGCATAATTGGCAGTCCTAGGTGCCGACGTGCGGAGTATACGCCGTACCCGCACCGGCGAGATGCTCCTGCCGCTAAGGGTATTCCTACGAGCCAACCGTAATGCAGGTAACACAACCATTGTGAGGCCGCCCAGCAACTGCTGTGTTAGACTGTTAGCGAGTCAGCATCGGATATCGCCATAATTTCCGACCCATACTGCATCCCAGCCGGCAACGGAAACTGGTTTGCGGAGAGGTCCAATAAGGCGGCATTATGGACGGCGGGCAAGTACCCGGTTCAGGACGTTGTGTCTACCACAAACGAAGGCTTCGCGTTTGTAAACGTGAATGGAGTGTTCTTCTGCAGCTGCTACACACCGCCAAGATGGCCGATCGAACGGTTTTCCAATATGCTCGATCGGATGACAACGACGCTAACTGCCCGAATAAAAAAATCTCATAGATTCACAATTGAATGTATTGTTACCATACAATAGAATCTATAGTATGTACAATTAATCTTAATGTTCACAACTATAAGATGACAATAGGAGTTATTGTTACCACAATAGAATCTAATGTAAACTGAGACATTGACAATAGAAAAGGGAGGTTGTTATGTATCTTAACTATAGAAAAAATCATTATTTTCCGAACAAATTTGAACCAATAACTATTAATTGTATTGTTTCGCAATTGTTGAAAATCCAAGCATATGGAATCAATTGTAGATCTATTGTAATGACAATATGCATTTTTCCTTTATCTGATTCATGAACAATAAAATTCATGGTCGGAAATAGATTTTAATGTTATTTTATATCAATGTATTGTAATTGTATGGTTATTTTTATCCGGGTGGCCTTAACCCGTTGGCAATAGCGGGGGACTTCAATGGTTGGGCGCTCGAGTGGGGAAGCCGCCTTACCAACCCTAGGGGCAAGATTCTTTTGGAGGCCTTGGCTAGGCTCAATGTGGATCTAGCCAACGTACCAAGAGTACCTACCATAGAAACGGAGCGGAACCGATCATCGATATGACATTTAGTAGTGCTGGGCTGCTTAGCAATTGGAGGGTGGATGATGGCTACACCCATAGCGACCACTTGATTGTTCGTTATTGTATCGTCCACGAAACAAGGCAGCGTGCGGAAGGAGGAGCATCCACTCCATTCGCCCGCAGATGGAGGACGTCCTATTTTGATGAAGAGACCTTTAAAGAGGCGCTTGAGAGGGAACGAAACTTACGCAAAACCCAGGAACCTTGCGGCGAACGACTCGTTATGACACTTACACGAGCATGCAATGCCACCATGCCGAAGATAACCGGTGTTTTGGAGGGTGTAAAGAGCGCGGTAGGAAGCCGAGAGAATCGAGCATAGAGGGGTGCCAGTCGCTGCGAAGGCTGAACTAGAGCGGGAGATACAGGCTAGCAAGCGAGCCTGCTTCGAGGGTCTGTGTCAGAAGGCCAATGCGAATCCGTGGGGTGACGCCTACCGGGTAGTAATGGCCAAAACCAGAGGATCGGTGGCTCCAACCGAGCGTTCATCAGAGCTGCTGCAGGTGATCGGTGGGGGACTCTTTCCGAGCCACGACCCGAGTCGCTGGCCCCCCTCCGCCGTAGATTTGTCCTATGACCAGCGTTCCAGTATCCCAGACTTTAACGCTCTCATAGCGACAGAAGGGTGGACGACTCCGCCGAACACCCGTGACCACGTGGGCATTGACAACGGCACAACGGAGGCCGGTGACGAGGCGACGGTGACGAATGAGGAACTCATTGCGATAACAAAGTCGCCAAAGGTGAACAAAGCGCCGGGACCGGATGGTATTCCGAACCTGGCCATCAAGACGTCTATCTTGCTGGATCCCGAAATGTTCAGGGTGGTGATGCAAGTGTCTGGACGAGGGCGTCTTCCCGGACGCCTGGAAAATTCAGACCCTTGTGTTGCTACCAAAGACAGGGAAGCCACCCGGAGATTCATCGGCATATAGACATATATGTCGTCTATTGGATACAGCGGGTAAGATGCTCGAGAGGGTAATCCTCAACAGACGGACAACATACACGGAGGGTATAGGTGGTCTGTCTAATAATCAGTTTGGCTTCTGCAAAGGGAAGTTGACGGTAGATGCCATCCTGTCAGTCACCAACACGGCTGAGGTGGCAATCCAGCGCAAGAGGCGAGGAGTACGATACTGTGCAGTGGTCACCCTTGACGTGAGAAATGCATTCAATAGCGCCAGTTGGGTGGCTATCGCCGACTCGCTCCAACGCCTTCAGGTTCCTGGGTACCTATACAAGATTCTCGGAAGCTACTTCACGCAAAAAATACGTAGTTATACCAATACAAAATAGGAATCAATTCAACAAAAAATTTGGTTTGAATATGGACCAATAAAACTGATGAACTAATTCAACAAAAACTTTGAGTTGAATTAAAACTTCATGTTTTATAGAATTGAACATGATGTTTTATTGCTCAAAACTAAATGTTCTGTTAAACCAACTAAACACATTTGTAGATATAATAAACAATGTTGAAGTAATTCAATAAAACCTTTGAGTTGAAATAACACTTCATGTTTTATAGAATTGAACATCGTGTTTTATTGTTCAAAACAAAATGTTTTGTTATATCAACTAAAGGCATTTGTTGAAATAATAAACATCGATGAACTAATACAATAAAAAACCATTTGATTGATATAAAACTTCATGCTTTATGGAACTGAGAACGTGTTCTATTGTTTTTAAACGCACCACATTCCCCCAGCCGAACGGCGTGTGGAAAGCATGAAACGGACTTCGCAGGAGTTGGCATCGTGCATGTGGTTCGATGCAGGACTCGGGAAGCAATATTGGGGAGACGTTGTCATAATGGCAGCTTATTTTCAAAATCGTCTTGCATCGGAAGTTGTGCTGTTTTTCCAGTTATCTGCAAAGAGAATAACTCGGTGATAATCGGTTTTACAAATTATAATGCATAAACTTACATTAGAAAAACCGAGGCAGAGGCAGCAATATGGCTGCTATGAAATGTACGCTCATACAAATATTTTATTGACACAATAAATTAACCATTTAAGTTTAAAACGACGTTTAAAATAAGTATGATTGTTATACATCAAATATTATTCAAATTAAAATCACACAGCAGTGATTACTTTAAATAATTTTATTGGTTTGATTTGAATGCAATTTTAAATTGATTTAGAACTTTTTTATGAATTGAAACAAATAGAAACCTTGTATTGAAAAGCAACAAATCATTTGGTTGATTCAAAACAGAGTGGTTTCTTAGCGTGAACAAATATTTTGTTTAAACAATAAATTAAACATTTGAGTTAATCGGTAAATGTGGTTGTTATAAATCAAATATTATTTAAATTTATATCACACAGCAGTGATAACTTTAAAAAAAATATTCGGGTTTGATTTAAATGGAATTTTGAATTGATTTGGAACTTTTTTATGAATTGAAACAAACAGAAAGCTTGCATTGAATACCAACAAAATGTTTTGTTGCTTCAAAGCAACGTGATTTCTTAGGGTGACAAAATACTTTGCTCAAGCAATAAATTAATCATTTGAGTTAAACAATAGATGTGATTGTTCTGAATCACACAGTGGTGATTACTTTATATAATTTTATTGGTTTAGTTTGAAATGAAATGAAAAATCATTATTCTTTGCGATGAATATGGGAAACACGGTTGGTTAATGTATGATAAATTCTTATGAATATAAAATAAACACCTGATAAAATAATCACACATTAAAACATGTTCAGCGCATTAGTTGTATGATATCATGTGTAGGTTCATATGCAGTAAAAGCATGCTGCCCATGTCATCACCAGAATACAATCAATAATATGTTGGAATTTATTTAGACAGGGAGCCCAATGATCACATGCAATTTGTCAAGTTGATTTTAATTTAATAGATACCAATTTCCTACCTCGAACCTTCTCCAGCGTCCCAACTAGTTGTTGGCAACGCATTACCTCTTGCTGCTTTCAATTTCGCCCGATAACTACGAGCTCGCTCGGCAGCGGTGCATGGTCGTTTCGGAGGATTTCCCGTATGTTCGCTCTTTATGCGCTTCCTGAATCTGCGCAATCGTTCTGGATCAAATCGGTTAGGCATTCTCACTTTCACTATGTTTCTCAAAACGTTTTTCTTCCTAGAGGTAGGACTCTATCCAACGCGAATCGTTAACACAACAGAACAACTGTTTATAACACAATACTAATTGGAATTTGCAGAGAATGTTGGTTCGGAATATCATGTTCGACATCGAAAATGGTGTCCGTGATAGGGAATTTGTGTGGTTTAGGTATGCGACGAAGGGAAAACAAGTTTTGCTAATACCACTGGCTGCCAATCGACAATTTGAAACGAAAATCCCAATCAAACAAACTCTCAAGCTGAGAATATTAAATTGAGAGTAGCAAAGATGGATTTGTATCTGGTAGGATTTTTCGATGAAAATAAATCAAAGCAACCGGCAGGCTTTGATTTATTTTCACTGATTTTATGGATCCGCTGCATAACACACTGTTGCCTAGTAACGACTTGGCAAAATCCAATATGACTGTCAATCGACCGAAATGTAAGACAAACTCTTATTCAAATAACTCTCTCAAATTAGAAATTGAATTGATTTATTGATTCAACGCGGGTTGCGCCAACCAGCTAGGAAAAAAATTCCACCGTCGGAGAATTGTCCTGCTCGCCTTCCATGGAGGCTCTCCCGCAAACAGTAGCGTTTTTGTAGTCGTGACGAACAAATTGGCACTAGATTAAATGGCTATACAAAGTTAAGTTAGTTTCTTTGGCATATAATATCCCAAGATTATCTCATAGTGTCAGTTGGTCTTCCAGGACATTCATTGAATATATTTGAATACATATCATAACATGTTATAGAGGATAAAGCTACTGTTACAACTGTACATTTTAAGTTCTAATCTCCTGGGTTGTTTGGACGACCCAGCACATCTCTAAACCAGATTTCCTACTTTATTCAATCATTTATATGTTATTCAGTATCAAATCCAACAGAATTCACCAAATTGCACCAATCGTATAAGTTACGCCTGAAAGGACAGGTAGAAAGTTCTCAATATTGTTTTAAATGTCCTCTGTAAGTGAAGTATTGGCATGCCACACATTGGGCTTGCAAACTCTAACGACGATGGTTCGCACCAACCTTTCTAGATCAGCGTACATTAGATGTATGAGTGGTTCTTTCTTCTAGAAGAAACCTTCGAAAATATCATTGAAATAGATTAGTTTGCTTATCAATAGCTTGTAAACTTTATCACAAATTTTTAGATTAAATTTTACTTAAAAAGTTTTACAACTTTGCCAAAAAAGTCCTTTATTTGATTTACAATTCATTCCCACTTTTCTCGACTATTCGGATACCAAAAGAGTAGTCCGCTTTTGCAAAAACTGAATCTAACAAAATATTTTTGAAACAAAGTGAGTATAAAAGAAAAATGACTTGATTATTTTTTGTGGTTTCTTAATTGGATAATTTTGTTTGCAGGTTGGATAAACGTTTTAAGTTTTCACTCCTATCCCGTTCGATTCGTCATGGACTTCACTGGGTTTATTTGTATGAAAAATTATTATGAAATAGCAGGAACATTGTAACACAATGAAAGATGTTATACTATGAGACCACGTGCGTCGTATTCAAGCTAAATCTAGAGTGCCGTGACCGACCAGCGCTCTGCATTTGACAAGTTTAATTGAGGTAGAGGTGGGACAGCGTTCGCCAGGGCATCTAGTTTTACTTCTCGACTTTTATGTAGTATGGCCAGATCACTTAATTTTATTGATCTATTTTACAAACGACGGTGCGGAAATAGTGACTTTAGTGACCATTTTCCGAAAAATAGTGACTTTAGTGACTTTTGGATGCAAATAGTGACTTTTTAGTGACTAGACTCAAAATAGTGACCAAGTCACTAAAAAGTGACCCGCTACCAGCCCTGGAAACAGGTGGGTTGCCATGTTTACTACGACTTTCCGTTGGTATGCCATACATGATTACTACCAACGTCGATGTTGAATATGGCGTAGTAAATTTCGGGATCGGTCAACTAAAATACGTGCAATATGAAGAGAATGACTCTAGACAACAGGTCGTGAAACTTTGGTTCAAGTTGGAGAGTCAAACGATTGGTGCTGCATTAAGGAACAAATCAAGACCACTCGTTTTCTCGAGACCCGGTATCCTGCAACCCGATTGGACTCCCATCTCGAAGCGATCTGTTAACATCAAATTGAGTCGCATCATCAAATGCAAACCCATTCAGTTTCCAGTGGTTAGTGCCTGTGCATTTACTGTCCACAAGTCGCAATGTGGCATGTTCCCCGAGATCGTGTATGACTACTACCAACTCTTTTAAGTTATTTCATGGTAAAGGCAATAATTCACCTAAGAAGATAAATCTAAGAAATAAATTGCAGCGCTTAGGTAACCATCAATTACACACGTTTGAAGATGCATTGTGTGAATTTATGGAGAACATCGGATCTATTAGCACGTTGATGAGCATCAATTTACAAGGTTTGAACGCCCACGCTATTGACATCGGAACAGACCGAATCTTGACAAGTGTTGAGTTTCTCGCGCTTAGTGAGGCTTCCCTACACGATCCATCAACTAGATGTAGAACATGATGAGATGTTAGGCGTAGCAGATGGTTTTGGAGACATTTGTGCAACTAAAGTGGAAGTGAGGGATACTGAAGTGTATATTCCACCAGGAACTCCTATGTTTCTGAGCCTTAGGTGCATGAAAGTCGAGTTAAGGTCATTGTTTCCCAGGGTGATCATTTCACTTCGTCCCCGGTGAGTCCACCTATAGTACGTGGGCCGCCGCCCAGAGAAAAGAGTGATACTGAGCTAGCTAAGACTTACAACATGCTAAAAATAATCCACATACACAGCTCCTATCACAGAGAGAAAAAAAAATAAAAATAAAAAAATGATATCCACTTATAAATAGCTTAGTCAATAATATGAAAAAAAGGGGTATCAAAAAAAATTTATACTTATATAATACTAATAAATATATAGAGAGGCTTCCTGCTATCCGGAAGAATTAATCAACAAGAAAAATTTCAAACCAAAATAAAAAAAAATATCTAAAAAAAAACAATAAATAAATAGTTGAGTTATTAGTACGAGACACTGAAGAAGTCTGCACATAGAAGACGAAATACACGTATCTGTCAAGATAAATAAAGGTAGTTGGAATAAAATGAAAAATACTCAGTTTTCATCTCATTTCTAGTTACAGGTATTCCACTAAACAGCTCAAATTATCTTGGATTCAATAAAAAATGAAATAAATTTTACCGGAGATGTATTTCTGCCTGCTAGGGGGATTATCCTCTATCTTCAGTCAGCAGTGGAGCAAAGTGGAAATAAAAAGAAATGTTTACCTTTTGTTACACAATTTGGTATGATATGGCTTCTACTCGTGTCGGTCGATAGATAGACCAAAGAGAACAGACATTGATGTCCATATATCTTTTCTTGAAAAACGTGTGTAAAAGTTAATATGGGCAGTTGGTATAAGAAGCAATTTCAGTGAAAAACAAACAAAACTTTTCAGGTAATGTGCAAGGTTTTCTATTGATAAACATTTACATGACAGTTTTCGCACAACTGCAGCGCCGCCTACCAGGAGCATAACGACATACATTTGAAATGTCGGTTTAAAGTTTTACACAAGTAGCAGACCGAAGAGGAACAGTCTATGACCGAACGGTAAATCGCGACGCATCGACCCTGTGCTCGCGAGAAAGTCCGTACTGCGCGGGTGAAATCGCACTCAAAAGCGTCTGAAAAGTGTTCGCCAGGCTAGAAGAAACCGCGTACGTTGTGGAAGTGATATTTTCCGTCGCTAAACAGTTTGGAAAAGTGGTGAAAAAATAGTTTTTTGCTCAGCCTCCGTTGGCAATGAAGAGGAGTTTTCTTGCTGAATTTTTTTTCGCTCAACCTCTCTCTCTCGCGCTGAGCTGATAGCGCGCTCTCTCGGTCTGTCGCTTGCGTGTGCACTTTTTAGGAGAAGCGCAGTGATGTTGGTATGAGTTTGGGGGATTAGATTTTAGCTTTTATTCACCCATCCTGGATGCGATTCATCAATACGTAAAGATAGAGAGGTACGTGGTTGTGTGTGTGTGTTTTTTTTTTTTTTTAGACGGGATGGAAAATCTGCAACCAGACTCCTGAAGAACTCAGGGTGTGGGGATGAGGGTGCCAACTCCTCGACCCACTAAAAACCCACCCGTGCCTTAAGCCTTTCTCCCTCCCCGGAACCACCTTTCGGTATTACTTCGGGGAGGGGGCTTTTGTGCTAAATAAGCACCCACTATGTCTAACTACTTAGGTCTTTAGTAGTTAGCTTCGCCGACCTGACGCTGATTCGATCGAGATGCTCCTGGATCCAAGCAGGGTTCGGGACGTCTGGTCGCGGTCCAGATTGTCCGCGATCTCCCTACCCGACCGCTTACGGTACCTGCCGAACCTCGCGTCGTATGGTCCCTCCTCCGATCGAGAAAGTCGGGGCCATGTGACGACCGCTTACGACCTCCTGCCGGCTCCTGCGCCGTATGGCGCTTCCTCCGTTGTAGTTCGTTTAGCCGTTAAGGGGAGCTTAACGTTTCCAGGGTGCACCGCGGGGAGGCGAACTACTTCTACACACACTACTTGTGTGTGTGTGTGTGTGTGTGTGTGTGTGTGTGTGTGTGTGTGTGTGTGTGTGTGTGTGTGTGTGTGTGTTTCCAGTAGTTTGCCTCGCATCAGCGGCAACAACAACACAACGGTATTATGTAGCACGACGTCGGCGGCAGTAGCACCTCGTCGCGCGTCGCGTTGTTCTGCGTCGCGGATTACTAGTGTGCGTGTGCAATTGGTTCCGGTGAGCTGAAGATAGAAGAGGTTTGCGTGTCGCGGGATCGCGCCGTGCTCGCGATTCATTCAAATGACGGTACACAATCAAATGCGTTGTTGTGTGTTGGTGATTTTTCCTCAAACGAGCTCGGGTCCAAAGTGTCGTTGTTCGCGGGTATTGTGGGTGAAGTGAAGATAGTATGTATTGTTTAGCAACCGTAGAGGTCATAAGCGAGTTTATTTTCTTATTGATTCGGTTTCCTGCAACCAAGTGTCAGTATCTAGAGTTGGATTTTGAAGGAAAATACCACAGCCGTGCCAAAGTGAATTTTGATTCGGTGTGCGGGCTTAGTTTGTAAATTAATCAGTGCAAGAAGAGTGTTCTAGACACAGATAGCATGACATATAATTATGAATCCAAGTCGCACTGGAACATAAAAAAAAGATTTATTTCACGATCACTACTGTTACATCGATCACTTCTAACTAAGAACTGCCCAAATAATTAATATTAATCCCTATTTATAACCTACGTTCTGCTAACTATGCTATTTTATGTGCCTGCCTATTTGGAACAACAGTGACATCGGCTGATCGGGTCTGAAGTTTAGGAATTCTGCTGATGGTGCTTGATTGGTTACCGAGTGGCATCGGTTGCTGGTGTCTGAAGTCCAGGGGTTATGCTGACGGTGCATGTTCGGTTGCCAGGCCATGGTTTCCTGCTGACTGGCTGTTGGTTCTGGTGCGTGTTGTATCATAACTATATACCAGACGAGTGCCGACGGCGGCAGCTGCGGGTCCAGGAGGACTTGGCCATCTAGGATGTCGAGGAGAGCTGGTTTGCAAGGCAACAAATGGTTTATTTCTGCCATATTTTGAAGACAATATCTCAAAAACATATTTATGTTGTGAAACAAATGAACAAACATATTTATGTCTTGAATATAAAGTGATAGTAACAAAAGCGTCAAAATTATTTATTTGACATTTTTTCAAAATCTGTTCTATTTAACATTATAAATTAAAAGCTCTTTATTTAATACCTTAGCTCAACTTAATGGTTGTAGTTTTATTCAATATTTTCTTGCTTTTTCATTATTGTGTAAGGACGCTAGGGAGGTTGGAAGGATTCCCGAATAAAAAAGTATTATAGATTTACAATAAAATGTATTGTAACCATACAATAGAATCAATAGTATGTACAATTGATCGTATTGTTCGTGACGATAACATAACATTATGACTTACTGTTTCTACAATAGAATCTATTGTAAATAGAGATATCAACAATAGAATAAGGGGGTTGTTATGTATCTTAACAATAAAAAATATCACTTTTTTGCGAGCAAATTTGAAATGGTAACTATTAATTTTATTGTTTCACAATTGTTGAAAATTCTAGCATATGGGATGTATAGTAGATCTATTGTAATTACAAAGTGCATTTTTGATTTGTCTGATACATGAACAATAAAATTCATGGTCGGCAATAAATTTTGTTGTTATTGTATATTTTGAAATTGTAATTTTATCGTTATTTTTATCCGGGTTGTTACCATCACTTTAAATTTCAATTTACGAGAATTTAATAATGCAAAAAGAGGTAGGTTGGGTTTTCGGTAAGTGAACGGTTGTACCCGTAACGCTGGTAGATCACCTTTTCGTGGTGCGTTACGGGGTATCAGATCTACCAACGAACCCTAGTCCGAAATAATTCAAACTAGGGAAAATATTTGTTTTTGTAGTCAAAGGAACGTATAATTGGCCTTATTACATTTTATGTCTTGTGAAAAGTGACAATACTCGGGTTGCGCCACCGAGGATGAGCTTGGAATAAAGAAAACATGGTTAGTCTTCATTTATGTGAATTCTTATTTTCTATTTGATGTTCTATAGTTTGAATTGGTTATGACTAGGGTTCTGATGCATGGTCACTATCGGAGTTATTGTTTGTTTTGTTTGCAATGAATCCGGTTTTGACTGATAAAGGGGGGCGCCTTTGAAGAGTGCTATCGCTCACAAAGGGTTTAAACAGCGGAAACTTTCAATTAAACCTGATTCATTGCCAACAAAAAAAACAGTGACAACTGTAACAACACCGAATACTTCATCATTTCTCAATAGTGATGAGGTAAATCGACATGCACCCAAGTAGCACACTATGATCAAAGTTAGTTGTAGTAACTTGATTATGACTTAGCAAGTCATATTTAGGTTTTCTCAACTGAATGGCAACAAGTGTGCTACTAGGGCACTAAACAAAGGCTACGGGATATGCTACAATAGATCAAATTACTATAGTCACTAGATTCATAGTCTGGCGGATATAATGGCGGGAGCCAATTTGAACTATCAGTTGGCGGAGCTAATCGAGCATATCTCGAGTAATTCATGTTAAGGGCCTAAAAGCCATTTGTAAACAATGACTTTAAATATCGATTTCTCCTGAATCTTAAATCACTCTCGTGAAAAGAAAGCAGCATTTGGTAGAAGAATGTTAGTTCTACCATATGAAGTAGCAGGATATAGTGGGATTCTCGTTATTTGTTAGAAATCAACGTTATTTACAAAAGGCTTTTAGGCGCTTAACATGAATTACTCGAGATATGCTCGATTGGCTCCGCCAGCTGACAGTTCAAATTGGCTCCCGTTGTTGTATCCGCCAGACTATGAATCTAGTGACTATACAAATTACTGGTCGCAGTAACAGAACAGAGGAAACAAAAGTGAACGGTTGGAATTGACTTACTGTAGCTTCTTTTTACATGGTCAAGTTATTTTTATTTTTATAGTGTAAAATTCCATGTAAATTATTCAAGTTGAAATTTGTATATATAGCAATTGGGTCTTTCATGATGTCTTTCCATAAGAGAAAAGTGAGACCTTGTAAAAACCAGCACAGTATATGCAATTAAGTTCTTGGTCTATTCATATTGGATCAGTCTATAAAAGCAAATGAGTCCTATACAAATAACATGTAGTGGAAGTTGCGTTTCTAAAGTAGTATTCCTTGATTTTATGATGCAACATAGAGACTAATATGCTTTCATGGTAAGTTATTTGAATTGTTATTTTTTTGGTGAGATCCTTCTTCAATTTATTGCCCACAACTATATTATTAGGAATAATAGAAATTTGCAATATCCCAGTACATTTATTAGTGCAAATAAAAACAAAAATAAATGTGTTTATTAAATCTAAAGTTCAGTATAGCCGTAAAATTTTCTTTTTGTCTTAACTTTGTTTTTATAAATCATTTATGCTAAAAATTTCCACTGTTCCTTTAACAACTATAGAACAGGGATTCCCTAGGGGGGTAGCCTAAGGCAGTCGAAGGATTTGTTGACTGGACAAGGGTTCGTGGGGTCGCCAGTCCCTTGTCATGCGAAGACACGTGGCCTTCTGGCCGTAGTCATTCGAAGGTCCTTACTGAGATCGGCTGACCCTGCTACACAGTGGGGCGACTCCATACAAAAGCTGGCCATGCATAAAAATGTCTCCAAATCAGTAAAAACACGTGTTTCTTTACTAATTTTGGGTCGCTGAATCCATACATGAGGTTGCTTTTCCATTAGGACGCACTCAAATATTACGTAACACAAAAATAAGGCTTTTTAAAAGCGCTTTGATAGTCCCATATTTTTTTCATAAAATATGATGCGTTAGGTGATGTCAGATTTGTTTATACCATCTCTGATGTTATGTAATATTTGAATGGACCCAAAAATATGTTGTCTGCCTTATTAGCAAGTTGTATAATTAGTATAAAATAAAGTATAAAATACACTAGAATCTCTATTCGGTTCGAATTTGAACTCTTGTTTGTACTCTGTGAGCCCCGAGGCATCGTCACAGTCCCATTTGGCAATCAGCGTACAATGCTCCTTCTTACCGTATTGTTATCGAAGATCAATTTGATCCTAGCGCAATAGCGGCAAACGTTAAGCGGTTTTGATGATAATGGCCTGGAGTTCAATCTTAACAATGCTTTCAGTGACGACGAATGCGTTTTGTGGGGGATAGCATTCCTGTTTTGCTTTTTGCACTTGATAATACGGTGGGTATCTGAAACGACGGAATTCTTTTTAACTTGCGAAAAATAAATATTTTAAATGAATTTTCGTATCTGTCCTTTACTGGTTCACTTATGATTTCATGTTCGTGTCTTGACAATTTTGCCTTTACCATAATAGACAACGTTTTTTCAGGTATAATTTGTGTGGGATTGTTATTGGGATCAACAGCATTGGGATCATCATCTCAGCGGCAAAGTCATTTGCAGAATGATTAGCTCTCATTTCTTCAGTTCTCCGTCGTTTTGTTCGATTACTACACTCATCAAAGAATTTCAAAGGTTTTGCTCTCGGTGACGGTTCTTTAGAAGGTGGTAATGCACAATCGGCCAGCCATTCCGGATGGTCTGACACAAATCGGTTACGCTTCGTTTGCGAGTGCTGAAATTTCTTATTGAATGATTTCCAAAATCTATCGAACTCCTTATCCTTATCCAACGGAAAACAGTTGATTGCTGCTGCCTTCATCTTTTCTAGCGATCCTTGAAGTTTCATCGCTTCATATATCTGTTTAAAATCATAAAAAGCAGTGTTCATCAGAAATAGTTTAGCCAGACCATCACATTTATTTCAGATAAACGACTGACAATTCTGAGGAAATAACCATAACAACTTACTTGCAATTTCACTATCCATATTCACAGTTACTTTGGGTACCACAAGCACTTCAATAATACAGTTTGGCTCAGAATATAGCCTTTAGCAGCCAGATACAAATTAAAGATTTGATGCTTGATGAACAGAACGCTCTTTCAGTTGCTTAGTAATACAGAACAGAGATGAATAGGGGTGTGACAAAAAATAGCGATCAGTTTGTTCAATCTTCACACAAAAACAAAATTCTCGGTAATACCACAGTTTGTTGACAAGCTAAGAGAGTAGTGCATACTCAAAATAGGTTATTGTTGATATTATTACTTTTGAAGCAATTGAACATGAGATGCTTGAAGCGCTCCAAAAGAGATAAATCTTGTCAAATATTCAAAAAAGGCGCAAATAGCCAAAAACCCTATCTTTTCTTTCAAAAATATCAATACTCTGCGCAAGTCTGCGCTACAAAAGCCGATGTGCATTTGAAAACTAACATTTTTATCTAATATTTACAACTAACCCCAACCCGGGCGAACCAGGGCTTCATAGTTTTGTTGAATGGTTTTCACAAAAAAATCACACTTTTTTAGTTTAAATTCAAATTTTACTAAATTTTTGTACTATTCAAAATAAAAAAAATGATGCAGATTTGTTCTATATTTCATTTCAAGGAACTTTCTCTTGAACACCATCTTAATTAAAGTCAATGGTAGAGCTCTAGCAAATTATGTAATATTTATAATTTTGTTCAAAAAATCGCAAAAAAAACAGAGGTGACATACTTCAAAAAATCGTACAGAACTCAAATTCAGTCCAATCACTTCAAGAATTTGGATTTAAAAATTTTAATAGTGTATTATTACAGAAAAAATATAAAAAAGCCTTCAACGTGAATTTTGTATTTTGGATTAATGACCAGCGATTCCCCACTGTGGCTACAAGAAGCCATCACGTAGGCTATTCTCTCAGAACAGCCTGCTGAGAATAGTCCTGCAGCCACAGGTAATCCTTGCACTGATGGTGGGTTCTTATCACACATCACATCACATCACATCAGTAGCAGACCGAAGATGAACGTCTGTTTTCTGTGGATAGTCTATTGAAAAGCCTCCGGATGCGTGTGCAACAAAGCCTCGACCGACGCGATGGAATGGTGCGGCGATGATGATGATGATGATGAGGATGATAAAAGCCGTCGTGGGGGAGCACGATATCCTTCTCACTTTCGGTGTCGATGACGGGTCGTAGGATGGGCCTTTACAAGGCTCGCCTGTAAAGGCCACTTCCTTCGTCCGAACGTCGCACTATGGCACTATTAAACCAGAAGGTACACCAACTTTAGTGCAGAAAAAAAACCACGATCGTGGAGAAAAAAAAACAAAAAACCAAAACGTAATTCGATTTATTCATTTATTTAATATAATTCAACAGATAACATGTTTATCAACATGAACTAGGTTTTAATAAAAGGCTAGCTACAATTAAAATCAACTCAAACATCTTTTAAAATTGCACTTATTTAGTCCACGGGAAGAGTTAAAGTTAAATACGTGGTAGACACTATCGAAAACGCGGCACATATTTAATACGGGTTCATGGAGCAATCGATTTGCCCCTGCAAGAGGCCGCCGATGAAACACGCCTTAGCAACGGTACGCCTTGCTTCCAGAAGCTCCAAGTTGATAAGCTTGCAGCAACTTTCGTTGCTTGGTAAGTTTCGTGGGTCGTGCCAACGCAGATGCCGCAAAGCAAAACGAATAAATCTTCTCTGAACGGCTTCTATCCTCATAGTTGCGTTTTGGTAGAATGGAGACCAGACTACGGCGGAATATTCCAGTATTGGGCGAACCAAGGAACCTTATAATGCCTTGACAGTACAAGTCCTTGAAGCTTTTAGCAAAAACGAAATAGAAATCCTAGCTGCGAAGAGGCCTTAGAAACAATGTAAGCAATGTGATCATTGAACGTCAATTTGGAGTCAAGCATGACTCCCAGATCCTTAACTGTCGTATCACGACATAAATGACGGTCATTTATTATGTAGTAGAGCTTCAGGTCGTCCGCATATGAGAGCTAGAAGCATTTTTGGATTATGTTCACGTCGTTCATATGACAATTTCATGGTTTACTTTATCAAAAGTTGCGGAGAGGTTGGTGTATATGGTGTCTACTTGATGGCCAAGTTCAATCTCACGGATAATGAACGAAGTAAAGGCAGTTAGATTAGTCGTTGTAGATCGCTTTGGCAAAAATTCGTGTTGATCCTGCGAAATCATATGCGAGCAGTCCTGAACCAGCTTTTCCAGAACAATTAGTTCGAAGAGTTTAGAGATGACACTCAACGCAGCAATTCCATGGTAATTAGTGACAGTTCGTTTGCATCCTTTTTTGTGAATAGGGAAAACGAAAGATTCCTTCCAACAGTCAGGGAAAACGCCTGAACACAATGACAAATTGAAAATTTTGGCTTAAGGCGTCGCAAGAGTATTTATGCAGCGTTTCAGGATCAGAGAGGGAATGCCATCAGGACCAGTTACAGTAGATGATTTAAGCTGCTTTCCGGCTGAAACCACTGTAACACTGTCGACGGAAAATGAAGTTCCAAATAGGGACATACGAGGCACGTTACTCGTGGCAGCTGCAATATCCTGTTCATTAAGAATTTCGTTGGAAAAAACACTGCTGAATTGCGTGCGAAATAACTCAGCGATATCTTCGATTAAGTTGGCATCTAAAACGCCATCCGTCATATTAGAAGGCAATCCCGTTTCTTTCCGTTGCTAGTTAACCTGGCGCCAGAAACTCTCAGGATTCACTTTGAGACGACCCTGCAGCTGATTCTGATTAGCATTATACAAGCAGTTGTTAAAGCATTTGTAGTTGTTATTGGCAAGCTCGTAGTTAGCGTTTGTACAATCTGTATGATATTTGCTGTTTTCGCACGGCAGCCCTTTACAGTCGTTACAAGTGTTTGAGTTCGGAATTCGACCATGCAGGTTTCGTAGGCGTACGGTTGATTTTTTTCGGCACGAACTGGTTGATAGCGTAAAGCTAAACGCTACACATAGTTGAGGCAGCGAAGTTTACATCCTCGTTACCGAGCGTCTCATTCCAGCAAGGAAGATTTCCATTCCCTAGGAGTCAGCCTTGTTGAATTCGTAGTAGAAGTTTTCTTTGTAGTTTTTAAAGCTTTGCACAGGGTTGATCTCCAACTTAACGAGAAGAGGTTGGTGACAGAGTTGCAATTCTCCTCGGTGCTAGCAGGGTGCGCAGTGAAAAGGTACTCCGGAGATTGGCAAACGCAAACTCACCCGAGAGATTTTTGTTTTGTTTCCACTCTCTGCTAGACACCACAAGTTGAGTGACACCAAAGTGTCTGTCGTTTGCACCCTCACCACACAAACAGGCCGGAGCGTGTGAGTGATCTCTGAGGAGCACCGAAGAGAGCTGAATTATTTCACCGGGGAGGGTCACCCTGGTGAAAATATTTATTGCTAGTTTTATACCGCAACAGTTGAATTTGAACATTTTTACAATGTTACTGATTTCTTAATGTTCTTCGTCTTCTTTTCGGCGTATCCAAGCATATTGCTTATCGCAATTAGCTGATTGTCAGGCTCTCACAACCTAATGTTCTAGATGCACTTGCACAGTTATTAAGCTTTCGAAGCCAATCACCACCTATCCATGAATTTGTATATTTTGTGGCAAGCACAATGATACTTTTATGCCCAGGGAAGTCGATATTTATTTAAGTCGACTGGACTGTGAATCGAACCCGCCTCTTCTGGATTGGTAGTTCCGTGCTTTTACCGACTAGACTATCTGCGGCCCATAATTCGTAATGTTCATCTATGATATTCTGAAAGTACAAAAAAGGAACCGGGAGACACGAAAAAAACTTCAGACTGTACTTTCTTGTTCCCGTTTTCCAGCCTTTTTTTCTTAATTTTTGAATCAAGGTTTCACTCACGTTAGTGCGGTGTAGTCCTTTTTCGCTCTTTCACTCTTCGTCGTTCACGCTGCAGTGAGTGTATGAACGCTCAGGCAGCGAACTGCCAATTCTCTCGCTCTCCCGTGCTGTGTCGAACAATCTCTACTGTGGTGTCAGGAAAAAATCTCCGTAGAGACTGAGTGAGGTTCACCAAAGAGAGCTAAAAAAGTGCACCCGGGTGATTCTCCCCAGAGAAATTGCAACCCTGGTTGGTGATACCTGAAATTTTTGACGAGCGGTTCAGGCGCCCGGAGAATGGAACAACTCCGTCCCAATTCTTCACAAATCAAGTATCAAAAGCAAAGATCAAGTAAACGGTTGTTCTCATTTAAAATGCCATTCACTTGTTATACAGTGGAGTACGCGTAAGCGATGCTGGTCTGAATGACGAACGGTAATTATGGTAATTATGGATATGGTGCTGAGATTGATTGCGGAGCTAACAACAGTTGATCTTGCATACTCGAACGATCGACAAGGAATGACCCAGTATGATTATAGCCCGGTGGATCGGGACCGATTTTTCCGAATCCAAGTTTTGAGAGGTCTTCATAAATCAGTAATTTAAAAACGGTACGAACATATGGTACAATCGTGTAAGCGGCAACGCGTACCGAAGCATTACAACTTCAAATAGCGATACTCCAGGAGTCAAATGCCCTTGTGGTCAATAGGCTCCGGGGCACTGAGGGTCATCACAGGCGAGGTCCAATTTTTCGTCAAACGATGAGAAATCCCATGAAAAAATATAAACCGGACAGCACGACACCTTACTAGCCAAGGCCAAGTGTAAGTCGTCGTAATAGCGAGATGCTTTAGGCCTTCTCACGGTGGTAATGAATACCCGGCCACTTCGCAACGGTTTTTAAAGTTGATCGAATCAGCACGATGAAGAACGAGAATGCTGTGTTCCTATGGATGAAAATTGTAAACAGGTAAAATATTCAGGGCCCATAATCTGAAAAAATTAAAGAGCATAATAAAAAAATAACGAAAATCCACTATAAATTCGACAGCATATTCAAATACGACTTTAGTTTTCTTTCGTCACAATTTTTCGTCTTCATGAAAATACAAAATCGACACCTTTTGACGGTGGGTGATTTCTTATTTGCTCGAAAATACTGTATTATCTTAACTTTGATTTGGAACCCTGTTTCTTTGTTTGTCATATCAAAGAGAGGTACACGAGTATTTTTTTTTTAAACTTCCTGTTTTTTATTGTTTTATTTAAACGAAAGCTCCCTTCCTATGTGATAAACTGGTTAGGTCCTACCCTACAGGCTTGGTGTGATCCAAAACGCTATTATTTGTCAGTCGGAGTCGCTGAAGGCTTTTTTCCGTCGTTTTCCAGATTTTTGTTTTGACCAATCCTCCTGAAACGAGAAATAGAAACTGCATATCACTTTCTCCGAAAAATATCATTATGAATGCAATGTGTTATGAATTCAAAAAGTCATTCCAAATGTTTTATCTTATGCAATACAATCAATGAGAAGTGAAATAGAATTTGTATCTTTGCATAGCAACTGGTTCCAACGAAGAAATTTAATACGTATCAATACGATTGATACGATCGTTATACCTAGGAGTAGAAGGAAGAATATCAAGGGGTCGGTCAATCTGGTCAATTTTAAATCTTTGAAAAAATTCCAAATCTTCTATAAAAGCTTGGCGAAATCAGGCGACTGATAGGAAAATCTTCGCTGTAGCTCGCATGGATTTCAGTATCAATGTGATGAATATGTGATTAAGATGAATGCATCAACCTGTTCTTTCAAACATTCAACACTTTAATATGTGCGGATCGTCACTTCATTATAGGATACGAAGCAAGTGTGATAGAGTTATATCGAATTCGTTTTTGAACCTAGGTTGGAACTAGTTCCCGAACTTATTGTCAGTGCAAACCTCAATCCGATACGAGTTACAAATAAAATCGTACCCACTGACGTTTAACACACAACAAGCCGACCCAATTGTGTTACCCGATCTAGTTTGGAACTGGATCAAAAACGAATTCGCTATTAGTTGATTTGTTCTATCATTCCTGTCGTGCCTTGGCATTGATCGATTTGTTTTCTACTTCTCTATTCTGGTTGCTTGCCAGTATCTGACAGCAAGCATTTGCATGCTCAAAACAGCCTCTTCATCTGTATCACTGTTCTTTTATTCTCAAGGAAAAGTTACAAAATTCTCGTGAAAAGTGGAACAAAATCATAAATTGAGTTGATCCACTTTTTACGAAGACTTACATAGCATAGCTTTGACCAAACCAAATCATTGCCAATCGATTTGGTTTTGATGGACCATATTTCGACAAAACAAAAAATCATTAGGGCTTAACTAGCAAATGTAAACAATGGCAAAAAAAATCTACCCATGTAAGCTTCTAATTCTATCGAATAGAAGGACTCTTGTTCTAGGAAATAGCTGTGGTAGGCAAGTTTCCAAGTCACTTTCACTTATTTTAAAAAACACTATTTAAAAAAAACTTTTTTGAGCGTATTAGTAGAACGATTGTGATTGGGAAACTAGGAGCATTTAAAATTAACACTTGATTTGATCACTTTTTGAAAACAAAAACAATAAGAAAATAAAACATTACTTTTTTTAAATTTTCGCTAATAAACGCGAGCAAATTCCTTTAAATTCCACTAAATTCCAATTTAAAGGAATTTGCTCGCGTTTACTAGCGAAAATTTGAAAAAAGTGTTTCAATGTTTTATTTTTTTATTTTTAAAAAGTGATCAAATGAAGTGTTAATTTTAAATTCTCCTAGTTTCCCAATCAATTTTCCAAGGCAAAATTCAAGGAGCAATTGTTTACGTTTGTCAGTTAGACCCTAATGAAAAATCTTTGTCGATTTCAGTTGTCAGATGTCCAAAATTATCAAAATCATGTTGTATCTATATGTGGTTCACAGCGACGCAGAGACCCTGAAGCTTTTCCTTGCGGATCAGAGTTTTTTTTTCGTCTCAGATAAATCCCTCCAACTTCGGCAGGGATTGAAGCCAGACACATTGGGGAACCAAGTAGCAGTCACACTATGCCCTACACCGACGGAACCGGCTTAATTAAGTTATTTACGATCTTATTCGAAATTTATCCACAATTGAATAAGGTTGCTTGAATCCTTCACGCATTTTATATCGATCATCCAATAAAATTGACTTTAAAAAAAATTAAGGTGTGCCCAGTCAGAATTGGAACATAGACTATTCAGTTTCCTCTTCATAATAGCCCAAAATCTCTCTATCGGTCTGAGCTGGGGACAGTTTGGTGGGTTGAGTTCTATCGGTTTAAACTGAATCCCGTTGGTTTCATACCACTGTAGAGAAGCAAGAAAAGATGGGACTGATATGCGTTTCACGGCAGTGTAGCACTGTCTAACTGTAATGACAGTTTGCAAGATCTGGCCAAAACATGACAGGTTTATTGTGGGATCTAATGAATGGCAAACAGTCTTATGCCTTGTTCAGACTACGGAGTTGTAACATAATAAAAGGGTGTTATAAAAATTATCAACACGAAAAACGTCATTAAGATAGTCATGTATCATGTTACAACGCCGTAGTCTGAACAAGGCATTATCAGTGATGACAACCTTGGTCTTTCTACCGCAGCTACAGATGCCTTGCCAAATCATATATTTACGTGCAAATTTATCTTCAACACACAAACTTGAATTTGGCAGGAACATCTCCCCGAGCCGTAGCCAAGTAAAATTTTTGTCCCGGTAGCTGTTTTAAATCGGCCTTCACATAGGTTTCATCATCCATGAGGAGACAGCCATTGAATTTTGTCAACACCTGAGTGCTGTTGTTTTTATCACCAGTCGCTTTTTGATGAGTTTGCCTGGAAATTTCACAGCGATGTCACGCAACACAATAAAAGCTCACATGCAACCACCATGCAGCTCATCAATCCACCGTAAGGTGGATCACGGGGAGCTGTTGACTTGTGAAGTGAAGCAAAAGGAAGAAGGCAGATGTGTTTTTTGACAGTTCTAATAAGACCAAAAACAAGCTGATGGAGAAAAAAGTGATGTGCTGGAAACAGTGCGCTTTTGCAGTTGTTAGTAATTTTTACTTATTATATTACGTTACGTTTTTATTTATTATATTGCTCAAAATGGTTGATGTTAGCCATTTTTGTAAAAAAATCTAAGAGCAAGATAAAAGAGACGGAGAGTGTACGCGGCCAGATGGATTTTCTTCGACGAATGTACCATTGGGTGGAGGTTAGCAAAATACCGGTGAAGTGGAGTGAAGTGAATTATGTTGCTTTTATTAAAATGATGTTTTTTGCTATGCGTTGTTGTTATCGTTGTTATTCTTGCTGTGATCCAATGATTATACTTAAAACTATCAAGGTCAGTGTTTTTATTGATTCATTATTAAATCGGTTGTGAGAATCATAACTATCATATTTTACAGGTGCAGTGTTTATTCGAACGAAGAGTTACAAGATATTTACTAGAAATGGAGGAATGAACACAAAATCACTACGATGAAACCTGTCATGGTTATTGTGAATTGTGAAAATATAGACCATAAGAAAGATTAGAATACGGACAGCATGACGGCGACGTGATTCGACTACGAACCAGTGCCAATCGCTGAATTAAAGTATTCTTCTTTAAGGTGATGGAATTTCAGTTGCAGCACTGATTTGGTATGTTACTTGAGAGGACGCAACCGAAGTCAAATCAATGTGTAATGTCTTCATGACAAATTAGGCAAAAAAAGTAGTAGTAACTATGGAAATAAACTGAGAAACCTTAATATTTCTTTTAACTAATCATGTTTTGTGTTGTTGCATGAAGCACGTAATCAAATGTAATGTTTGAAATTTGGAAATATCCTTCTTATAAACATGCAACCCTAGGAATTGACAGCAATTTCTGCTAGAACCAAAGATGAGAAGAGAAAGTGTGGATAGGTCCGATAGAGCTAGGCAGGTTTTGAAAATTGAATAGAAATCGTTTTGAAATTGAGCGTAGGGCTTTTGTTAGGCAGTATTTCGAAGCAAACGTATGCATTTATGCAACACATCTCCATGCGGGGTAGGTCAAGGCAGGAACAAATTCGCCACCTTGTTATTAATATTTCTACTGGAATGGCATTAAACATTCCAAAGTGAACTCACTGCTCATATTCGTTTCGCAAATTTTATATAAATTTTGATCGACATTTCGGATCGGCCTTTAATGTTGAACATCTATACATATATAGATGTACAAAAAAATCAAATAATCTAGCCAATCAAATAAATCTAGTTAAAACAATTGCCAATTCTATTTGCTTGGTTTACATTAAACAAAAATGTAGCTCTTGGATTAACTACATAGGTTCGTTTCCCAAAAAAAAAAACATTTGCTCGGATTTACAATTTGCATGAGCATAAGCATGATTGACCCACGCATGCAATTCCGTTAAGGCTGGATCACAAAAGCGCGCTGCGCGTCGCGTCGCGCTGACAGCGCGTTGACGCGCTGCATTGGAAATGTTGTTCACCATATGAGCCATCACAAAGACGCGTCGCGCGCTTCGCTTCATTGTACTAATGCTTTGAAAATGTTCTTAATTGACCGCGTCACGCGCGTCAGGTGCTTTGTTTTTGAAAAAAATCATAATCAACGCGTTGGTTTCCGGTTTGTGTATAAATAATAATCGAGATTTCGGTAAATAAAACAATGGATTAAGAAAGTACGTGCCATTTGATAAATTAAGCAGCATGATTGCTTGTGGGCGAAATCAAGTAAGGATTATCGTAACCTATTAAAAAAAGAGAAGATCTGGGCGGCAATAGCAACTGAAATAAAAAAATCCGGTAGTTGTCATATATTTAACCTAAAAATGTACTATTTATCGAATTGTATAAAATTCATTTTCTTATTATTAGTTGATACCACAAAAAATCGTTGGAAAAGCTTAAGAGACAGATTTGTCCGCGAGCAGGGCCAGATTAACGTTGCATCATCTTCCGGATCTGCAGCAGCTGACGTTCCATCATGGCAATACTACAACGAGTTGCGATTTCTGAAGGCTCACTGTCAGAGAAAACCGTAGGTTGCATTAATATTAAAAACATAATTTTAATCACAAATTAGACAAATTAGAATCACTTCCGCTTCAAGTGGCTCGTTCTCTGGAAATGGAAATTTTGAATCGTGTTCATAAGGTAAAAGAGGATCTCGAGAATGTAGAATACTTATATCCTGAATCACAGTAGACAGTTCCAAGTTGATTGAATGTTTTTCATCGAATAGAATTTCAGTTATTTTGAATCATAAACTTGTTGTATTTTTTATTTTATATGAGCATGAGCATGATTGACCGCCCACAGATGCGATTCCGTTATTGCCAGATCAGCTGTATTTACACAAAGAACCAACAGATGATGTTTGGGACTAACATACATCTTCAATGTTTAAAAACTGGTGACCCATTATAAAGCAATACCCGCGCCGGTCGTGCCCGAATGCTGGTCAAGAAGGTGAATTTGCAGAGAAACTAATAAACTTGTGATTTTATATAATATATAAAATATAATTCAACATATACAGAATAAATAAACAAAATCTAACAAATTAATTAAACAAATTTAATCAATATTATTATTATGAGTTATTTTATATAAATGATCATGTATCAACAAATTATTTATTATATATATTTTATACATGTAGCAAGGGTTTAAGATTTTTATAAGTATCAACCCAACTTAATTAAGAGGTTATGTATAGTTGAACACATTCCAATTATTCCAAGATTTTTCCTTCGTTCTACAGTCTGAAAAATAATTTTTAATCCAAACGAAACTATATCAGCTCATGAAAATATATTTCAATATGTTTCAAAATCTAAATGTACTGTAAAGAATTCAGAAAAAACTAAGATAAACTCAAATATGATTGGAGCTCGATTGGAGCAAAGCCTACCGAGATATTTACTGCATGTTGATTTCAAATTTAGTTTATTTTGATTTTGTCTTTAGTTCCCACTATCATGTGTGAGTGTGTACGAAAACAATAAATTTATTTCACTACACGCACACCCTCAAATATATGTGCAACAAAAACTGTGTTTCAAACTCATGAATCATTTTTACGTTTGCACGATATGATACAAAAACTGACAGCGCAACTCATCAAATTCAGTCACCAAAGGCAATTCGACACAAATTTTTCATTAGGGCCTAACTGACAAACGTAAACAATGGCTTCTTCCTTAAATATCTCGTTATTGAAAACTCGCCTAATCAATCCACCACGATCATTTCGAAGAGGAAGTGTTCACCTGTTCGATAGAATTGGAGGCTTACATGGGTAGCTTTTGTGCCACGAGAAATTTACGGAAGAAGCCATTGTTTGCGTTTGTCAGTTAAGGCCCAAACGTAATGTGGACGGAAACGGAACGGAAACGGCAAGTTTGACAGTTGTCGCAAATAAATCGCAATAAAGTACATATGTCCAATTGGAAGCAACTTGGATCTAATCAGTTTTCTATCCGACAAGCAGGTTTAGTCAGGTTGGGCTCTTCCGCTGCCGTCGCCGTTCCGCTTCTGTTATCATTGCGTTCGAGCCTTTAGGCCCTAATGAAAATTTTGTGTCGAATTGGTGAATTTAACAACACAGCTCTGATCATACAGTTTTCTGGCACGGTTACTGCGTTGCACGGTACTGCGTGCGGCGCCTTATTGTTCTTGATGACTTTGTCCCACAGTTGACGGTTGACAGTACCCACCCGACGCTTGCTTTGAGGCTTGCGATCCGTCGACAAAGTTTATCTGTTCTTTTTCAAAACACGCCACACGCAACACTTTAGCAAGTTTTGGCCCAGACCACGAAGAGTTTTCCAAATAATTAAGTACAATTAATTTTCTTCTTTCTTCTCCCATTTTGTATTTCTCTGAAACACGCTCGAGTTGCACCGCGAAAACAACTTCTGATGTTGTTATTGTTATAACGAACACATAAGATGCCATAGTTTACAAATCCGACCACTAGGGTCCCTGTAAGAATCTCTGTAGTGATGCTTGTGCTACAATTTTGTTCATATGTGAGTTAGGTAAATTATAGCCGTTTTGACGTAGGACTATGTCTTTGTTTTCTATTTTAATGTACAATTTAAAAAAAACCTAAATGCGACCGTTACGAAATGGGGACCATTACAAAAGGCCGAATCACAAAAGGCCGAAGCACATAAGTCCGAAAATGATCTACCCTACCACAAACCCGGACGTCAAAAAAGCCGAAAGCCAAAAAGGCCGAAAACCAAAAAGCCGAATTGTTCAAGGCCGTAAATGTATCAAACATTGAATTTATTAAAATTCAACAATCTGCTTCTGATACTGAACTTGAAATTCCGTTTCCGAAATAAATTCTATGCTACAATAGTAATAGATGTAACTAAGTCATGTTAAAATAACATAAATACTGCTCACTTCGTCAGTGCAGAAATGCTAAATCATGCATTCAAGCCACGAAAATTCTTAACCCCGAAAATGAATAAAAGTTACACTCAAATTACACTGAAAAATAAAATTATCCTATTTTCATTTAAGTTTTGAATCACGAATTTAATTATCTCTTTTTGTATAAAATCTATGCCATGTCCATCAAAACTGTAACAATTGAACAAGAAAACAAGAAATACATACCGTAACTCAATCATGAGAGGCCGAATCACAAAAGGCCGAATAAACTCGGCTAAGTGACAAAGTGGACCGGTGCAAGCGCGCACGGTCATTCTACCGAATTTATTCGGACTTTTGTGATTCGGCTTTTCGTGATTCGGCCTTACGTGATTCGGCTTTTTGTTTATTTCGGCCTTTTGTAATTTCGGCCATTTGTATTTCAGCCTTTTGTGATTTGGCCTTTTGTAGTACTCCGCACGAAATGGGTCAGGGTTTGAGCGTTAATATTTCAGTCCAAAAATTTGCACCAACCGGTCGGAAATACTATTGAACAATTCATAAATGTTGAGCCTGGTCTTAAAAAGCCATGAAAAAGTATATTAATAAAAATATTCTATTGTACAATAAAAATGGTTTACATTTAGTAGTATGTACACATGTATGGGTAACTTCTTTTTGAATTAATCCTGATGTTTAATTTTAAACTTATAAACAGACAGAAATTCAATCTTTTCGTTCACCCTTTAGTTCTACCTACATCTGTTGAATCTTCGCTTGCATAGGTGTTATCCAAATTCTTCTTTGTATTACTATTGGACGCTGTTGATTCCTTTTTACTAGCTGGAGGTTTACGTCCGCGACTACTGGTACTTCTACGCCCAACCGTTGCAGCTGTTTCATCTTCCGCTGCCAAAGCAAACAAGTCGGCAAAGTGTTTCTGAAAAATAAAATAGAAATGTATATTGGTTTTCGAAAGTTGAATATCAGAAAAAGTTCATTGTTCTACATTATAATATATGTTCCACTGAACAAAATAGTTTTCACAGAACTATATTTCTTACACATTATAGTGGGTACAAGATGACCAAATAAAAAAGATGAAACAAAAGCTTCCTTTTTTGAGGGTTGTTAAGGCTTAACCCAAGTGAGTAAATTTCGATTTTATATATTGGCAGTTTGAATACTGTGTTGTGTTGATGTGTATAAATGCGACAAAATGTACATTCCAGGAGAGCTCCGACCTAAACAATAAAACATAAAATGTAATATTTAAGCACGATGGTTTTCAACGTTAACTAATGATTGTCATTTAGAGAGTACCACCACAATAATTATGATATCCTGTTGCAAAGAAAATTCATTCTAGTATCTTGGCAGGGTACTGAGAATTGCGTAAATTAAAAGGTGTTTTACAAACCGTGAAGATACAAGAAAAAAATATTTCATTAAAAATACCGTGCGTAATGAGATATCTCTTATTCTCCTTCTTCTTTTCTTCTTCTTTCTTAGCATTTCAAGCTTACTGCTTGCTCCCAACTTAATGCACTTCCACAGTAATTAATTGAGAGCTTTCGATGCCAGGTACCATTTTTGCATGAGGGAACGTCCATTAATTATATCACGCAAAAATTGACTTTTTTTAAACCCCCCTCCCCCCCTTGTCACGTTTTTTGTATGGACCTTCAATTTTTTTTATGGATCGTCCGGTTTCCAAACCCCCCCTCCCCCCTTACTGCGTGACATAATTAATGGACCTTCCACAGTATGATTCTGTGGCAAGTACAATCAGACCCTTTTTGCTCAGGGAGTCGAGAAATTTTCCTTAACGAAAAAATCCCTAGACCAGACCGGGAATCGAACCCAGCCACCTCCAGCATGCTGTTGCTTTGTAGCCGCGCCTTTACCGACTGAGCTAAGGGAGCACCCGAGATATTTCCCATGGCCCTTATAATTAAGCAATACACGTTAAGAAGCAATGATGTATTAATCAATTACAGTACAGTAGGTGAGTGGTGCAAATACTGAGCCTCACCGTCGTTCTCTCCGAGATCTATAAGTTTTAGTATGCCGAGAAGAGCAAATGTGTGAAATAGGCGGTGCATGCTAAAAATAAACCCAACAGCGGGAGATAATTTCTCACCCGTGTTAAGCAGTATTGGGAGACGGACAAATCGCTAGAACTAGAAACAAGCAATAGGTAGTATAAGAGCCCGATCGGTTGTATAACCTTTTGTCAGTCAAGGGGATTTCCCCCCTTGCCTACCCTGCATAGGGTAGTATGACAAAGGGTTATGTGCCTGATCGGATACTACCGTTCAAATGCCCTCCGCTCGTTTTCAAACTTGTATCTTTCAATTTCAAAGCCTGCCGTTGCCCTATACGGAACTACACTTTCTCTTCATGTCTATTCGTTCTAGCAATAAAATTACTGTCCACTCCTAGCGCTTCGCATGGAGATGAGAAATTATCTGTGTTTGCGAGTAACATGAGCAGCCGAAATATCACTTGCTGAGTTTTAGCGACTCCACTATGCTACCAACCGGTTTTGAATATGAGGCAGCCCTAGTGTACCGGTTGGTCGTGGTCACTCACCACTACGTACGCAGAATGCGGAGAATGGGAGAGAATTAGCTAGGATAGAGTAGGGAATAAAATAGACGATCAGATGATAAACATTGAAAAACTAGGTCACTAGGGCAGATAGTGCAAAAAGTGCAATTGTAACGATCAGTTGACCGGAGGCGAACTCCGTGAAGTTTATGTTTAGTTTAATTAGAATAAATGTAGTGTAGTTTTGTAAAATAAATGTTGTGTTTTTAGTAAATAAAGTTGTGTTGTGCTGGAAGACTAATAAAGTACTTTGTGAAGTTAAACTGAATGTTGTGTGGATATTTGTCCGAAGAAGGGTCCTTTGATGACCATTTGATAGACGTTCACCAGGCAGTGGAAAACTAACACAGTGGTTGGGAGACTCCCCAACAATCTGCTTCTGCAAACTTCATCAAAGATCGTTACTTCCGCGTTGGGGAGAATACAAAAAATAACAATCAAAAGTGTATGAAGAGCTATGCCAGCAAATCTTGGGCGCGGCGATCGACAATTTTCAAGATGCATTCGAAACAAGAAGCAAATTCCAGCAAATCGATAATCGTGGTCATTCGCACAGATGGATCGGCAAAAGGCTTGGAATCCACCATTCCACCGTGTCCCGCGTTGTGAAGATGTTCCAGGAAACGAAGACCATCGAACGACGTGCTGAAAGCGGCCGAAAACCGAAAACGGAATACCCAGAGAAGGCGTGGAAGATAAGGTAGTATTTTAAGAATAACTCGAACCTTTCCACCGGAAACGTGGCCAAAAAGGTCAATTCATCGAAGTGGTTCGTCCAGCAGACCATGAAGCGAGCTGGGTTACGTGTTTTTAAGGTCAGGAAGGCGCAAAACCGGACAGACAAGCAAAACACGGTGGCCAAATTGCGTGCGCGGAAACAGTACCGTGAGTGGCTGGTCAAGCCAGGCTGTCTCGTCATGGACGACGAGACATATATCAAGGCGGACACAAAAAAAAATCCCCTGGCCTCGAGTTTTTTGTCGGTACGTCCCGCATGGAGGTTCCGGAAAAGTTCCCGAAGAGAAAGATGGACAAATTCGCGAAGATGTACCTGTTGTGGCTGGCGATCTGCGAGTGCAACGTCACAGCAAGCCGTTAGTTACAACCGTCACCATAAACGGGCAGATTTATCGAGAGGAGCGCTTGCTGCCCTTCCTCCACTCTCACCGTGGTCCCACGCTGTTCTGGCCGGATCTCGCTTCATGCTATTACGCCAAGCCTGTAATGGATTGGTACGAAGCGAAGGGCGTTAATGTGGTCCCGAAGGAGGCGAACCCGCCAAATACACCAAAACTTTGTCCGATCGAAAAGTTTTGGGCGATAATGAAGAAGAAGTTGAAGAAAAGCGGAAAACATTCAAAACCGATGAAGCTTTGAAGAAAAACTGGGAGAAATTATGTAAGGAAGATGGACAAAGCCTCGTCCAAGATCTCATGAGCAGTGTTAAGAGAAATGTACGAGCATTCAGCTTGGGGGAGGAAATTCAATAAATAAATTATGAATTTCCTCCTAAACATAGCTTTATTTAATCCCTGAAAATTTGAGAAGTATCCGATTTCAAATGAATTTTTGGTGATCATTTTTGTGTGTCTTTATTTATTGGAAAAAATCCATAGAAAATTCCATATAATACTGATGTGTTTACACATAAACAGCACCCTCTGAGAAATACAAATGAATTTTATGTGACAAATGAAAAGTATGTGTGACCACAAATAGTGGTTATGTGTACACATAGGAAGTATGTGTGGTTACAAATAGATATAATTTGTTGATTATATTGCAAAACATCATAGATGGGACACATAGATATTATCATTGCTTTTTTGTCAGTGTACGGCTTGAATGGTATAAAAGGTATAACAGATTTGATACAACTTACTGCGAGTAAGATTTTTAGTTCTCTCATGAGAGAATCATTATTAATTCCACATCATTGAGAATAACTCAAATAATCCCCATCAAGAGTAACTCAAATAATCCTCACAAAGCAATCTACTTCCCTGCACAAATAAGCGACATGAATCAAAAAGTATATCAATTGGCGATAAAGAAATCACCGTCTCCAACGCTCCATTATAGAGCATTACATAAGGCAAGGCACAAAAAACAAGCTATGGGGAGGTAAAACAATGGAACTGACATTTTCTATACAAAAAGCACTTTCCATAGATCAAATACAATTGCAAAAAAAAAATCTCATAAACAGCGATTTAAAAAAAAAATAAAAAAAATAATAAAAAATTGCTGCATTAATATCTGGAGATTTAAATTTTCATTTGATTATTAGGAAATTATTTCAACAATAAAAATATTAATCATTACGCAACGCGATTTGCGTCACAGCGGGGATGGTGCTCATTGACATCATCATAAAAGAGGATTTAGAGTGCTACGAGTAACATGGTATTCAGAAAACCATTAGATCCGCATCTATGGTCAAGTGACAACGAGAATGAAATAGCTCCACCGAAGAAGTTCGGTCAGTGGAGCCATCGACTATTTCCGGAGCTATCCGGATGGATCGGTCATTAACACGGTGAAGTAAACTTGACGCAGATCCTGTCAGACTATGGTTGCTTTGGACAGTACCTGAAGAAGTGCGGACTCGCCGAATCCTGCACGTGTCCCGAAAGCTCGGCGTATAGAGAAAACTACAGAACATGTGTTCTTTGCAAGTCCTTGCTTCGACGGCGCAAAAAACAGCATAGTGGTCGTCAGCGGAGCCCCGGACAACGTTGTCCAAAAGATGTGTCACGATCGGGACTTCTGGAACACTGTAAGCAGAGCGGCTTCTCAGATTGTCCAACAGCTTCAAAATAGATGGCGCAACGACGCGACAGGTCAGAAGGGACTAGCTAACTACTAAAGCCCTAAGAAGTTAGACACAGTGGGATTTTAACTGTACATGAAAAATCATAAAACGTATGGCTCTATTCTGAATATTACTTTTCTTGGATCGTATACAAACTAGACATTCTAGATGGGCTTCAAATGGTGAGTTGACAAGTTTGAAGGATGGTGCGACCAACCTCTGGTTCTCACAAGTTCCTACCTCACGCCTCCACGAGTGATATTATTACAAAAGACTGCCAGCTGAAACATGGAAACGCTTGCTGGCGTAGCCTAAGCAATGTTGTCATTTTGAAAAATAGTCATGTGAGGCGGTGCGACTGAAGATCGTGTACCTATAAATCAATTTGTATATCCATACCTGTAAATCATATCGTATTATTTTCCATTCTCATTTCATTCATAATTTTAGCACGCTTTGGAATCATCTTTGCATTTCAAAACCCTTTAATGGCTTGGAGCAATATGACAATCATCAAATGCTCAATTTGGGATTGGGGATTGGGGATAATGAAATCATAGGTTATAGGAACAAGTTGCCGGGTGGTACTAAACAGATGAGCTTGGATATCAGTAGAAGCATAAAGTTGACAGAAGGCACGAGATGCTTCTGAGGATTCTAATTTTAACAAATCCTCCAGTCGTAATCCACGGTAAAGGTTGATCTTTAGGAAATTCAACTAGCTTGTTGTAGATATTGGTTCCAGTGGTAAAATAGTTTGTAGAATGTAGTTGTACAAATTGAAAGTTTACGAAAAAAAAGAGTCTGTGTCGGGCATCGGTTATAAACGATTGTGTCGATGCTTTGTTGTGGATTGTTTTGTTATCCGGCACATCGCGTTTTCTTTTGCATCCGTTACTTATTGTGGCGCGAGTGTTCACAGAAAAAAAAAAACAATAAAGCTGCTTCCCGGTGAGATGTGGTGGTTTGCCGGGTGCGGTGGGCTGGTTGTGATCCATAATAATTGATTGCCATACTCGCTGGGGTGAATAGTATCCACTTTGGAAATGAAAAAAAAAATGCTTTGGGTTTTTTGATTAATTCTATCTAGTACCTTTTTATTTCGATACACTTGTTCCAGAGATTTTCCGACTTCTTGATCCCACCTGAAAAGTTATTTTTCGAGAGGTCTGCAAAATACTGCTCCGCAGCGTCGATGACTTCCTCACGTGAGCTGAATTTTTTGATGAGCCATCTTTTGAGGTTTGAGAAAAGAAAATATTCCGAGGGAGCCAAATCGGGTGAATACGGTGAATGTAGAAGCAATTGGAGCCGTAAGTTTTTCTCTTCATGTGAGGCCGTTTTGCAGTGATCATATTGAAAAGGCAGACGAAGCAAGTGCGAACATGAATTGATGCCCGTACTCCGTAACGGCGGAAATAAGCTCTCAATTAAAAACTAATAAAGCGGCAGACAAAAAATAATATTCCAGAGCTTATCGCAGCACTTGACGGGGCAATTCCTCGATTCTTATCCACGGATCAGTTTATCCCTTTTTGTAAAGGGGGAACATGTGTGCAGGTGGGTGTTGGCCAAATTTGGATTTTTCAGAAATAATCCTGAATGGGTTGTAGAGTATTTTTTCTATATCTAGTAACCTAACGTCCGTGCTCCATCACAATATTTTCTATTGTGATGTGTCCAACTCAATGGGTAAATTGAACTGAAAGTGAGTTTGAAAGAGGGGAACTTGAAGGCACACGTACCCACTGGTTGACGCTAAATATTGGCTAACGTGCTTTTGCACATTTGTTTGAGGATTTGTTAAACGACGCAAATTTCCAAATCCAAAGTTTGGATGCCGTGTTGCATCGGTACCCGGACTTTTTGTTCATGAATATGGACACTTTTCAAATCACAAGCTAGCATGCAGTTGTGAGCTTGTAAATTTGTTAAAATAGCGTATTAGCGATAAATCTGAGAGGGTTGATTCATCGATTCAATGCTCATTTCAGCCAAACACATAGTTGTAATCAACCATCGACAACCCTCAACAATCTTTTCATAAAAATGGCTATGCTCTTCGAACATCCGGGGGACTACAGGGATTCTACTTATATCTTTGTTCTTAATTTTGTTTCTTTTCAGGCAACAAATGATTTATTTCTACCAAGTTTCGGCATTTTAGCATTAAAATCGGTATTTTAGCATCGAAATCGGCATTTTAGCATTATTTAAAATCACTTTGTTTTCCCAATGAAAAACCACAATCACACATTGTGAGTGGCCCCAATAGCATCCTTACTGTTGGTTTAAATCGGTTCAAATCAGAAATCGGTACTAATTTTCAAATATTCAGCTTGAAAGCTTATCGTTAACCAAAACGAACCCTGAATAGATGAAGAGAGGCCGACCTCTAGATAGCTCATTCGCATTATTCCATGCTTCACTAGAATGAGCACCATACTGCAAAAAATTCGCGTTATAGGTTAACGTTAACCCCGTGCTTGGCATAGGGTCCTGGGGTGCTTAAGCCGTTCCCTACCCTATGTCAAGATATGTCAAGACATACGCTCTCGTTTCATTGTATTCAATTTTTGAGTACAATTTTAAACTATCTCTTTTTCTCTCACGGAAATGTTACTCAATTTTCGTAAAAAGTGGATCTACTCATAAGATTGAGTAGATCCACTTTTTACGAAAATTGAGTAACATTCCCGTGAGAGAAAAAGAGATAGTATACAATTGCACTCAAAAACTGAGTACAGTGTAACGGGAGTGTATTAGGCTTAGTATCCTTGAACGCACGCACACTATAGACACTGTATATAGATCATTGTACGGAATCTATTAACCTAACTTTTTTGAAAGTTCAAGGAGCTTATTTACAAGGTGTTAGAATTTGGATCGCTCACACGAAATTTTTCATTGGCTTTTTCCGGTTTCTGTACGATTGGATTCAGGAAATGATGTGAAAATCAGCAGTGGTGTGTGTTTTCCGGCAAGTTTAATTCAATTGCAACAAATTCTGAGCACAAAATCTCAAACCGATCTTACCGAAAATACTCTAAGTCCACGTAAACAGGCTCCCTGAACTGTCAAAACTGCATTGATTACGCCTTCGTGCAATGATCTATGGAAGAATCCAGGTTGAAAAAAGAAGTAGACACCGAGTGGTGATAAATCTGACAGCTCCCATGTTAAAGTATAGGACGAACATTTCAAAATGCTTATAAAAAATTCATATGAAATTCTAATTTAAAGCGGTTTGTTGTATGATGTAACAAAAATCCAAAACTACTCAATAAAGACATTTTCAGCAAAATAAAATATAAATCAATAAATCATGCCCCTATTTTTCAGTTTAAGATTTTTCTTACATCATACAACAAACCACTTTTAATTAAAATTTCTATAATTTGAATTTATTAGAAGCATTTTAAAACGTTCGTCCTATACTTTAACATGGGAGCTGTCAAATTATTCACCACTCGGTGTCTTTTTCTTTTTTCAACTTGGATTCTTATATAGACTATAGACACTCAAGTAATAGACCGGACAACGTGAATCTGGCACAATTGATGCATCCAAAACAACTGTCAAATCGTATGGAAAATGTTTGGTTTGGATACAACATGGCGGCCTATGTCCGGTCTATTACTATAATATAGACCGGACAGCAATTGTCTTATGCAGCCAAACAACCTGTCAAAAAATGCAGCCAAACGGACTGTCAACTTTTGATTCGCTTTAAAGGAGCAAGTGTTGTGATCAAGTATTGTTTTGACACAAGCCAATTATGAACAAATAGGGGATTTTCTACTTCGATATTCAGTAAATGTAAGTATTTAAAATGTAACTGGATACATTTGTTATAATTAGTAATGGAGAAAACAAATTATAGTATTTTGTATTAACACTGCACAGCCTATGGCTTTCTAGAATCTGAAAATCTGCCGAAAGGCCGCAGAATGCAAGCCATTTCTGCCTTATATTATCTTTCTTTTGAAACCGGAAGAAACCCACAGAAGTCACTTCACATCGCGAGTTATTGCCACAATTTCGCTCCAAACAATTGATCTTTCTCGTCAGACTCAACCCCCATTTTTTTATATTTTTCCTTTAAAGGTAATGAGCTTTTTATAACGTTTTTGTTAATAAAAAAAATTCTATGCACTCCGCAACTCTGTAATGTTGTGAAATTATTTTCACCCCGAGATTCTAAACTATTTCTGGCAAGGCTGCTAAACTTTGTTCTTATATTTTGTTTTCTTCGTGTGTGTTCATCGAAATGTCAAGTCGAGTTTAGCTGGGAACTGTCGGATGTTTACATACAAGTTCAGCGCATATAAGTGAATTAAGGCCCAGCACTTGCCTCAATTAATTTAAATGGTAAAAATTTTATTAAGGAGATGCAAGCTCACGGTACTAGGGCGTTCTCCGGTGGTGGGCGAATGTGTCTGGGCTTAGCCACAGCTATTTTCTCCAAGCCGGATCTGCTATTGCTTGATGAACTGCAAACGTTGTTTTACGTTAAGACCATAATATGACATGAGAATAACCTCCAAACATGGTCCACAACGATGCTGGTCATTTCATTTAAGAAAGCTTCGCCACCCGATACCAATACAAATCCTTTCGTTCCTCTTGCAGATGACGAGTCTGATTCGGATTTGGTTGAGGAGGGGACATCTTTTAGTTTTCCGGGAGGTGCTCCACGGAAGCGAAGACGCATTCGAGCTGTGAAAGCAGCTGAACAGAAGCCTCATATCAACATGCCCAATACAAAGAGCAGAGAAAAGAAGGATAATCCGAATCCTCCTGGTTTTCGTAGTGCCAACTACACACAGGATTTCCCATCTCTCCCGGGGACATCTAAATCCCCTGATGCCCCGATTTTAAGAACAGAAGCCCCCCCTTCATCTGGGCTGTTCTCGTTTGATGATATTGTGGAAGGTATTTTTAAATACCTCGAAATGTCTGACCCTCTTAAAAGCATTGTTATGGCAATGCTTCCCACTGTGAAAACTTTTTTGAAGAAATTAACATCAAAGTGGCCCATCCTTGCAGCTATCATTTCCTTCGATGGATAATTTGCCAAAAGAGGTCGGAGATTTGATCACTGTTCTGCAGTGGAATTGTCGAAGTCTTATTCCTAAATTGGAATCATTCAAATTTTTAGCTCACAATATCGGTTGTGATGCATTTGCTCTTTGTGAAACATGGCTTTCAGCCGAAATCGATCTTCCGATTAACGATTTCAACATTATTCGGCTTGATCGTGAGGATTCACTTGGAGGAGGAGTACTTTTGGGGATCAAAAAGTGCTACTCCTTCTATAGAGTGAATTTTCCTCCAATTCCAGGTATTGAAGTTGTCGCATGTCAGGCTGTTATTAAAAATAAAAGCCTTTGCATTGCTTCTGTGTACATTCCTCCTAGAGCACCAATTAACCGAAAACAACTTTCAGATATTTGTTCGGTTCTGCCTGCTCCGCGGTTGGTCATGGGAGATTTTAACTCTCACGGTACAGGCTGGGGAGAACTGTACGATGACAACCGGTCTTCTTTGATATATGACCTCTGTGACAACTTCAATATGACAGTTCTCAACAATGGAGAAGTTACACGCTCGGCTGGTCCATCCTCACTTGGTAGTAGGTTAGACCTCACACTTTGCTCGAATTCATTATCGTTGGACTGCACGTGGAATGTGATCCAGGATCCCCACGGTAGTGATCATTTGCCTATAAAAATTTCGGTTGCCACCGGGCTCACTCCACCGGCATCCATCAACGTCACGTATGATCTAACTCGTAATATCGATTGGACAAGGTTCAAGACAGCAGTAGATGAAGCCTTATCAACGGTAGAAGGGCTTCCACCGCTGGAGGAATATAACTTCCTCTCCAACCTGATTTTGGAAAGCGCGCTTCAAGCTCAAACTCGACCAGTTCCAGGGACATCATTTCGCAGGAAACCTCCTTCCCCATGGTGGGATCAGCAATGCACCGAGGTTTACCGCAAAAAGTCTGACGCGTTCAAAGTTTTTCGTAGACGTGGAACACCTGAGCACTTTGAAAGGTACACTACTCTCGAACGAGAATTTAAGAGCCTCATCAAGGCCAAGAAACGCGGTTACTGGCGACAATTCGTGGACGGGTTATCGCGCGAAACGTCGATGAGTACCCTTTGGAATACGGCGCGAAGATTGCGTAACAGAATTACGAACAACGAGAACGAGGAGTACTCGGACCAATGGATCCTCAAGTTCGCGGTAAACCTGGTAAACCCGCGTCCGACCACAACTCCTATCGACCCATCGCGATGTTATCTTGTATTCGAAAGTTGTTGGAGAAAATGATCCTTTTCCGTCTGGACAAATGGGTTGAGACGAATAACCTGCTTTCAGATATGCAATATGGTTTCCGCAGAGGTAAGGGAACGAACGACTGCCTCGCGTTGCTTTCCACAGATATTCAGTTAGCTTTTGATAAAAAAGAGCAAATGGCTTCTGTATTCTTGGACATAAAGGGGGCTTTTGATTCAGTATCTGTTGAAGTTCTCTCAGATAAACTCCATGCTTGTGGTTTTTCACCATTAATGAACAATTTTTTGTACAATTTGCTGTCAGAGAAACATATGAGCTTTTCTCATGGAAACTCTACAGCTTTTCGATTTAGCTACATGGGTCTCCCTCAGGGATCATGTTTAAGCCCTCTTTTGTATAATTTTTATGTCAAAGACATTGACGGTTGTCTAGGTGACAACTGTACGTTGAGACAACTTGCAGATGACGGCGTAGTGTCTGTCACGGGACCCAATGGGGTCGATCTACAAGGACCCTTGCAGGATACCTTAGACAATTTGTCTACTTGGGTTCTAGAGCTAGGTATCGAATTCTCTACGGAGAAAACTGAGTTGGTAGTTTTTTCTAAGAAGCATAACCCTGCACAACCGAAACTTCAAATTTTGGGTACACCGATAACTCATTCCATGTCATTTAAATATCTTGGGGTCTGGTTCGATTTAAAGTGCACCTAGAGATCTCACATTGAGTACCTGAAGCGAAAATGCCAGCAAAGGGTCAATTTTTTCTGCACAATTACCGGGACCTGGTGGGGAGCGCATCCGCAAGATCTTCTAACGTTGTACCGGACAACGATTTTGTCGGTTATGGAATATGGTAGTTTTTGTTTTCAGTCAGCACATCATTAAACTGGAACGTATTCAGTATCGGTGTCTTCGTATCGCGTTAGGTTGCATGCACTCGACTCACACCATGAGTCTTGAAGTGCTGGCTGGCATGTTGCCACTCTCAGATCGATTTACAGAGTTATCTCTCCGGCTCCTCACCAGGTGTGAAGTTATGAACCCCCAGGTGATCGAAAATTTTGAGAAACTCCTTGAGTTGAATCCTCAAACCCACTTCATGAGCTTGTACCATTTGTACATAACACAGGATGTCAGCCCTTCGCTTAATATTCCCAATTGTGTTTGCTTCTCCGACTTCGGAAATTCGGTTCATTTTGATTTATCCATGAAACAGGAGCTTCGTGGAGTCCCAGAGCATCATCGTCCTTTGATTGCTCCGGTGATATTTGCTGCAAAGTTTGGCCTAGTTGATTCCACTAAAACGTTTTTCACTGACGGGTCTTTGATAGAGGACTCCGCTGGCTTTGGTGTATACAATGAAAATTATAGCGTCGCTCGCAAACTTCAAGCACCTTGTTCTGTTTTTGTCGCGGAATTGGCAGCAATTTATTTTTCTTTAGAAACTGTTGCCTCTTTTACACCGGATCAATACTTCATTTTCACGGTTAGTCTTAGTTCTATAGAGGCTATTCGCTCCTTGAGGCCGGTGAAGCACACCTCCTATTTTCTTATGAAAATACGAGGTCTTCTAAGTGCTTTATCTTCACGTTCTTTTATTATCACCTTTGTTTGGGTCCCTTCTCATTGTTCAATTCCTGATAATGAGAAAGCGGACTCGCTTGCAAGGGTGGGCGCTATGGAAGGCGATATTTATGATCGACAAATCGCCTTCAACGAATTTTTCTATATTTTTCGTCAGATATCACTCGATAGCTGGCAGGATAAATGGAGTAGAGGAGACTTGGGGCGATGGCTACATTCTATCACTCCAAAGGTGTCTAACAAATGTTGGTTCAGGGGATTGGATGTGGGTCGAGACTTCATTCGTGTGATGTCTCGCCTCATGTCCAATCATTATTCTTTGAACGCTCATTTGTCCCGTGTTGGGCTGGGAGACAGCAATCTCTGTGAATGCGGACAAGGTTACCAGGACGCAGATCACGTTATTTGGTTTTGTGCTGAGCATCGTGGAGTCAGATCTGAGCTGTATGATTCCCTTCGGGCTCGAGGTAGACAACCCAATGTACCGATTCGAGACATTTTGGCTGCGCGCGATCTGGAGTTTATGAAACTCATTTATGTGTTTTTGACTAAAAGTAGCCTTAGATTGTAGATTGATTAACTTACTTGTTTAGGTTAAATTTGTGAGGAATGTGTGCGCCAGTGTGGGAGTGTGGTTGTGTGTGTGTGTGAGTGTGATTTTGTGTGTGTGAGTGAGTTATTCTTTTTTTTTTTAATTAGAAACGTTTAATTAAAAAATTGTAATTTGAAGTTCTAGATATAAGAAAACCATTGTTCCTTATGCTTTGTTCAAAATTCCCACCCCAATTTTCCCATCCTTAAAATTGTTATTCCTATTAACCTCGAGACGACCGCGAGTAATCGGTTCTATTCCCTTAACCTTAGTTCTAAGATAACTGATGTATTTAAACATGAAAACTTGGCTCTGTAAAGTTGATTCGATTGAGCCTGTACAAATAAATGAATTCGTAAAAAAAAAAAAAAAAATGATGTTGAAAAAATAAAAATATGGAGCAACCTGGATTCGAACCATGAACCTTGAGGTTATGGGTCCAGTGACTTGCCCACTAGTATATATCTAGGGTTTTTTTTTCATTAGGGCGAATCTACAATTGAGAGATTCTCTCCGGGCTCGCTCTCTTTCTAGATATCAACACTTGCAATCAGGAAAGCTAAAAGGCTTACAAGAACAACGTCGTGTGAAACAAAATCCATTCATAAGTCAGCCTTATGAAATTCCAAAGCATCGTTCATAAGTTCAACCTTATTAAATTCTTAAGATTATTTGGCTGAGCTACTCCTTCACTAATCAAAACAAGTGTAATTGCACAGAGAACCACATAGATGGAGCTTGGGAGTATCTTTACATCTTCAATGTACAAGTTCACTAATTCTATTTATAGATACGGCGCCGGCCACGTCTTCACGGTCTGCCAAGGGAAGGATAGTTGTGTTAGTTAGGTAGGGTACTTTTAGAGCATGGATTTACAGTGGTAAGTGATGCGATCAACGAAAGAAAGCGCCGTAGACTGCTTTTTATTTTAAATCGAGTGGTGAAAGAAAGAGGCAAGTGACAAATGGCAAGGAAGGGGACGGGACGGGCCTGGAATTGAGCTCCCGACCATTTGCTCAGTAAGCAGAACGGGTAACCAATGAGCTACCCAGCCGCGTCAAATGGTGGACATATATCTGAATCGATATAAACCCAATAAAAAAAAATCTAGAAGAAAGGTTTATTGAGACAGCATATTTTTTCATTTCAGCACCGTTAGAGTTTTCCGCATCTTGAGGTAGGTACCTACTCAATATTCCTTTCTGCTGAGGCTTATGCTAGTGCGCTGACATTAGGCATAAGAGTTTTCTGCAGTACCAGTAGCAAAACGTCTGGTTGCTAATAGTGGTAGTGAAGCAAAAATTCTGAAAATCTGCTGAATTTTCAGAACTACGTCATAACATGTGTGCATAAAATTTAGCCAACGGACTTGCTTCACAGTACATTACACCACGTAGGAGTCACATGCTCTGTTTTGCAAGAGTCAACCAAACCTATGAAAGGTGCTGACGGGGGAATATTTTTTTTATGTGCTCGTCTAATTTAGCGAAGCCATACTTTGTTAAAACGAATTTTCGGAAAGAAAAGTTAGTCTTAGTTATATTACATAGAAAATAGCACTACCGCTAACCATCACAACCTGTTTTTAGTACACGGAGAAAAACAAATATACTAAAAAGCATAAATTCTATGCTAAAACCATATTCGGTCTATCCAGTCATTGGAATGAATAAACCAGGTTTATACATTGATAAGAATAAATCAAATATATGCATTCCAATGTATTCATCAAATTTATGCATTCCAATGCATACTTTAAATATATGCATTGAAATGCATGTTTGTATAAATATATATGCATTCCAATGCATAAATCAAATATATGCATTACAATGCATATTTAAAATTAAAATTAGAAAAATTAGACAAAATAATCAATCAATGGGAGCAGACAGTAGAGTATAAAAAAACGCTTATATAGTTGCGATATGTTTGATGTCCTGTTAACCCTCTCCCTTCATGGTAGCACAGGTGATCCACGGACGTAATCATGTTTGTCCATGTACAATTTAATAATCAGTATCCGTTTCAGCGATTTCGCCGGCTCATTTGGTTTGTCCATATGTGTTCTTTAGAATCCAACAAACTATTGAAAAACAACTAAATACTTTTGGTTTTAAACAAACGTTTTTAAATAAATTCGATTTAAAACAACAATTGTTCCAGTATTTCTCCCAAAAAAAGCAATTTTTGCATCACAAAACTACTAGAAACATTCTGGGAAACTACCGCTAAATGCACGCGCTTTCAGGAGACAAAAGAATACTAAATTTGCACAAGTCGTCTAAGCTCCTAAAGTATAAAACGCCGGTAACGGTGTGCACGGAAAGTAATAATTATCTAAAATGCATTGCAATGCATAAAATATATTGCTTCAATGCATACTTTTTATGCATTGCAGTGATTTAAAATAATTAAAGCGTAGAAAGGGATCTATAAAATGCTTTTCAGCATTTTCTTTTTTCTCCGTGTACACTCTTATGCCTAATGTCAAAAGATACGGGGCTTAAGTAATATTCCAGAAACTATCATCTTTCAAATTTGAACACTGAACATGTTAGACCTCGTAATATCTGTGAACATTTAGAAGAGTCGGATCTGGATCCAACTAGGCGATAGCAGGGATAAACGTATGGAATCATTGAGTAGGTGATCTTCGTTTCCTTGAGCCGCGCCGTTCCAAATGACGGCGAATTCGCTTATTTAAAAAAACGTATCGAAGCTTAAATAATTATCACACAGTTCATGAATGCATTTATTAGGCTACGGTTTCGGAAGCGTGACTTTATAGGTAAAGACTCTAAGTAAAAACTACATGTTATTGATAATTTTCACTCACCTTTTTTACGATGTTATAAATTAATGAAAGGTTCAAAACCTGCTGATGAAATTATTGAAATGTTCTAAACCTCATTTCGATCTTTGCGAGTATTAAACTTAGTGACGTTTGACGACTATCTTGTCTACGTCATGTGAAAATAAATGGTTTGTTTTCCCTGTGGGAATGCAAAAGTTGGTTTACAATTTTTAATGTTTTGACAGTGTTATGTTTTCGTCCAAAACGCACTACCACACCACCAATTTCGAAGACGTGACTTTTTACGCAATGATTGCCACGTTGTTAAGCGACTTTTCGGTGGAGTGACTGAGTAAGAAACGAACCGCCATCTTTCCCGCGATCTCCCACATCTGCTCATAGGATTTCTGCATCTATTAAGTTTTTGCACGGCACTTTTCACTATGCTTTTTAATGAATATCTACAAACGGAATCAAAACAAACTACCAACATCAAAACCGAATCTTTTTTTAGCCTATTGCGCTGTTTACTTCAAGTTTGTACAAATACAAGTGGTGCCAGATCGGAAGCTCAATTTTATGACATTTTTCAGTGTAGGCAGATTGTATGATTTTGCATTGTCCAGTCTTATACAGTGTCTATAACGCACACTACAGCGCCCTTTAAAACAAAGGAGTGCAAGTAAGAAGGGAAATATTTTGGAGGAAAACAAACCATCATTCCTCTGCATGTGCTAGAAAGGGAAAGCCTAATGTCTAGATAAGTTAGGAAGTCAAAATATGTCCCTAGACAACCACAAGTCGTATAACAGTGTTCAAATTGTATCGTATATTTTGTTATTTCAAGTCAACATCGCAATTAATTGTGGCCTTTATCGTGTGGTTTAAGTTTAAGAGTGCAAATTTTCGACTTACATACGATGTGTCATTTATTCATCGTACTGCATTACGAACAAAATCAGATAAACATTGCAAAGCTTTTTAAAAGGCATTTGTTAATGCAAATTTAATCGCATAAGATATTAAATCGATTCGTTTAAGAAAAACATGGAATTTGCACTATATGACCTCCACTTTTACACGTATAAGCCATATATTTGCATTCTATACGATTGGTTTACTTACATATATGTTTGTATATCATAAAGACAACTTTTAATGTACAGGCATTTTGTTTGTCTGGGTCAATACACTCTTGTTTCATTTTACTCAATTTTTTAGAACAATTGTACACTCGAAGATTTTGCTAACTGTCGATAGAAAGAAATCATTTTTATCATTACGGGGTTTACACACCAAATTTAAAAAATTTTGGTTGGTACTATTTTTGCTAAACTCAGTCTGTAAAACCAAATTTCACTGAATATTTTGTGAAACATGACACTTCAGCAAACAAACATACTGAATTTCTGTAATTGAGAGAAATCTTCCGAACATTGTTAAAGTAAACTACCGATCAAAACTGTAAATTGCTGCAGTTTTACAATACTATAAAACAAAATGACGAATGTACTGTAAATTTAATCTTTTGCATAATAAACTGTAAAAAAAAGTATCGAACAGATTGTAAATATATTCCATGCTGTCAAACTCAATCTTTGCCTAAAATTTTAAAGTTGTTTGTTGGTCACTAGTGTGAAGATGGTTCAACCAAAAGTAAGTGCCAGATATACTGCCGTTCTACGCATAATTGTCCCATCTTCTATGGGGTTCCCTATATAAATGGGACAGTTATGCTTATAACGGCAGTATATAGGTTGGATAAAATGCTCACTCGGTATCACGAGCTCTCCCATTGCATTCAAAAAGGTAACCAAGTGATAGTATGTCTGATTACCCTTGTTTGCTTATTCATACATATATTTTCGATTTCTTGAAAACGTTGGCAATATTACGCCACAAAAATCCCAGCAGTGATGTTAAACGGCTGAGAGACTCGACTTCAGAGTGGAAAAAACCTTCTTCATTGAAAAATACAGTGGACGCAGATAAATAGTCAATGACGACATTTTGGTAAGGCGGAATTCTCATGAGCCTACAGATTAGTTTCTATGTCATCGGTAATACAGTGACCGGCAAAAATAAAGATCCACCTTTGATCAATGTATTATTGTTGAGAAAAAAACACGTATTTTTGAAAAAGTAGTGGAATAGCCTATGCTGAAAAATAAACATAGACTACCATTTCAGTACAAAAATAACAATCACTTTTATTCCTTGCATAAAATAAAAAACAAAATTATTGGAGTTTGGTAAAATACGTATGACATAAAAAAAGATCCACTTCATGTAGGAATAAAAAAAAATCGAAAGAGTTGGAATCAACTCTTCAATAGTCCAATATGACCTCCCTTCGCTTCAATGATGGACTGCAATCGTTTCGGGATGCTTTCGACTATGTTTCTGAGGTGTTCCAGGCCTGCTCTAGTGCCGCAAAATATGTTTGCTTGTTTGTTACGTGCGTTTTTTCGACTCTATTGTCAAGAATTGCCCAGAGATTTTCAATTGGGTTTAAATACGGGCTCTGGGGAGGCCATTCCAAGGGTTTAATCCGACAGGCACGGAAAAAAAGCTTGTGTTTTCTTGGCCGTATGCTTTGGGTCGTTGTCTTGCTGAAAAGTGTAATTATTTTCCAGACCCATTTTCAGCAAAGATTCATCCATATTCTCGTTCAGAATATCTATATACCCATCTGCCGTCATAATACCATTGATTAGAATCAGATTCCCTACTCCAAACCATGAGAAACAGCCCTAGACCATGATATTTCCACCGCCGTGCTTCATGGTCCCTTGTAGATGTTTATCCTTCAGCCCTTCATCGCTTTTCCGCCAAACTCGCAGTCGTCGTTTTCTGTTGAACACCTCAAACTTTGATTCGTCTGACCAAACACCCGTTTCCAGAACTCCAGTGGCTTATTTATATGGTTTCTTGCAAACCGCAATCGCTTCTCCTTATTCACCCTACTTATGAACGGCCGTTTCCGAGCAAAATGACTTTTCAAACCGTGCTCAGCAACGCGTCGCCGAACTGTACGATCGGATATCGAGAGGCTTAGCTTTTCTCTGAGCGCACGGATGGTAACAAACGGATTCTTTTTAATTTCTCGGATGATTCTAGTGTCTTCGCGGTGATCAGACTTGCGATTGCGTCCACGTCCTGTTCGATCTGCAACACTTCCAAGCTTTTGGTGTTTTAAAACTATTTTCTACACTGCACCACGGCTTACACCATACTTTTCGGCAACTTTGCGCTGAGATTCGTTTTTTGAGCAATCGCGCACGATAAGATTTCGAACTTGGACTGTTATTTTCTTTCCTCCCATGATCGATTCTTAAAAAACTCGCCACTTGGGCTAAACTCACGTATTTTTCACAACTGTAGCAATTATCTGTGATGGATGTAAATAAAGGAATGTCAAAAGCATAATCAACAAGGGGTAAGCCAAGTGGATGTACACGGAAAGTTTTTTTTTTTTTTTCCTAGTGGATCTTTTTTATTGACATACCGTAAACACAAGCTTATTAAATATTTTATTTTCATTTTTCACATGCAGTTGGCTGAAATGAATATGTAGATTCAAACTTTTACACTAAGCCTCATGAATGATACCCAAATATGTACAGTACGGGCAAGAAAGTAGCTATTGATACGAAGTTGTAAAGATATCTATGCCTGATTAGTATACGGCTCGATGGATCTTTTTTTTTCGCCGGTGATCAAACAGATTTACGAACAAGAAATGCTTCGAATAAAGACCAATAGACCTCAAATTAATGCGAAACACATTTTAACTTATTATAACTATTATCCTAAATGTAAAAAATACGATTGAAATCTATTAAAAACCCGTTTACGAACGGATGTATAATTTAAGCTGCGCAACTGAATTATTTTTACATTATTTTCTGTGAAAATATGACAACGCGCGAATACCAATCGTTCAGCAAAATTTACAGAACGTTTAGGTACATTTTGACAGCTCTGTAACGAAGTTAAATTTACTGAACGTACTGAAAAACTATAAAACTACCGAATCGATTACCGAATATTAAGTTGTTTCATATTCGGTAAAAATTCACAGTATACTGTAAAAAATATCTTAGTGTGTAGTATAACAACTATACGAACGTTGCATAAAGTTTAAGCTTAGTCCAAGTTGTGTGAGAGAATTGTTGCATTACTGTCACTCCTTTTGCGCGATCATGTTGTCATTTTATGATGTGAATCTTTTCATTTTCATTTTCATTTTGCAGCACAGGGTGGGGCAGTAAAAGCGCAAGTCAATCCAAAGCTTCAAAAGCTGTGTTGTTAAATTCAACAATTGCCTTTGGTGACTGAATTTGATGAGTTGCGCAGTCAGTTTTTGTATCATATCGTGCAACCGTGACACATGACGCAACCGAAGTCAAATCAATGTGTAATGTCTTCATGACAAATTATGCGAAAAAAGTAGTATTAACTATGGAAATAAACTGAGAAACCTTAATATTTCTTTTAACTAATCATGTATTGTGTTGTTGCATGAAGCACGTAATCAATTATAATGTTTGAGAATTGGAAATATCCTTCTTCTAAACATGCAACCCTAGGAGTGGACAGCAATTTCTGCTAGAAAGATGAGAAGAGAAAGTGTGGATAGGTCTGATAGAGCTAGGCAGGTTTTGAAAATTGAATAGAAATCGTTTTGAAATTGAGCGTAGGGCTGTTGTTAGGCAGTGTTTCGAAGCAAACGTATACATTTATGCCACAAATCTCCATGCGGGGTAGGTCAAGGCAGGAACAAATTCGCCACCTTGTTATTAATATTTCTACTGGAATGGCATTAAACATTCCAAAGTGAACGCACTGCTCATATTCGTTTCGCAAATTTTATAAAAAATTTTATCGATCTTTCGGATCGGCCTTTAATGTTGATCATCTATGCATCTAAAAATGTACAAAAAAAAAACTATATTTCTTTTTATTTTGCCTGTGGACATTTCTTAGGCTCAATATGTGTAGCCAATCAAATAAATCTAGTTAAAACAATTGCCAATTCTGTTTGCTTGGTTTACATTAAACAAAAATGTTACTCTTGGATTAACACTATGGGTATCGTTTCCCAAAAAAAAAAAAAATTTGCTTGGATTTACAATTTGCATGAGCATGAGCATGAGCATGATTGACCGCCCACGCATTCAATTCCGTTATTGGCAGATCAGCTGTATTTACAAAAAGTACCAACAGATGAGGTTTGGGACTAACATACATCTTCAATGTTTAAAAACTGGTGACCCATTAAAAAGCAATACCGGCGCTGGCCGTGCCCGAATGCTGGTCAAGTAGGGAATGGGAAGGAATGTGTTGACATGATACTCGCTTTGGAGAAGCCGAGAAATCCTCTGCACTTCCACGAGAAATCACTAGGATGTTGGATAGTTGGGGAAACCGACCGGACTGAAAAATATCACCAATCGACTCCGAACGACCGTAACTTTATACTTTCAATCCATTAACCCAATTTTCGCGGTTTTTCAGCGTTAAAATTTCACTTCATTTCACTGCCACCGAGAACCGTGATTCTGGACTTCAGTTTTTTTCGATTCCTCCTCTTGCTAATAATCATCGATTCATTCGCGACAAAGTGGCAAAACACTTAAACTTCATAATTTATGTCTTTGTGTCACAATACTATCACTAATTCAACATTTGCTCGGATTTACAATTTGCCGAGAAACTAATATACTTTTGATTTTATATTATATATAAAATATATAAATCAATATTATTATTATGAGTTATTTTATATAAATGGTCATCTATCAACAAATTATTTATTATAGTTAACCGTATATATTTTATACATGTAGCAACCCGGATAAAAATAACCATTCAATTACAATACAATAATATAAAACAACATCAAAATCTATTTCCGACTATGAATCTTATTGTTCGTGAATTAGATATATGAAAAATGCATATTGTCATTAAAATAGATCTACAATTCACTCCATATGCTTGGATTTTCAACAATTGTGAAACAATACAATTAATAGTAATTGGTTCAAATTTGTTCGGAAAATATTATTTTTTTCTATAGTTAAGATACATAACAACCCCCTTTTTCTATTGTGGATGTCTCAGATTACATTAGATTCTATTGTGGTAACAATAACTCCGATTGTCATCTTATAGTTGTGAACAGTAATATTAATTGTACATACTATAGATTCTATTGTATGGTTACAATACATTCAATTGTAAATCTATGAGACTTTTTTATTCGGGAAGGGCTTAAGATTTTTATAAGTTTCAACCCAAGATTTTTCCTTTGGTCTACAGTTTGAAAAATAATTTTTAATCCAAACGAAACTATATCAGCTCATGAAAATATATTCCAATTTGTTTCAAAATCTGAATGTACTGTATAGAATTCAGAAAAAAAACTAAGATAAACTCAAATATGATTGGAGCAAAGCCTACCGAGGTATTTACTCCAAGTTGATTTCAAATTTAGTATATTTTGATTTTGTCTTTAGTTTTCACAATCATGTGTGAGTGTGTACGATTTATTTCAGTACAACAAATTTATTTCAGTACACGCACACCCTCAAATATATGTGCAACAAAAACTGTGTATCAAACTCATGAATCATGAGTCACGGTTGCACGATATGATACAAAAACTGACTGCGCAACTCATCAAATTCAGTCACCAAAGGCAATTGGTGCATTTAACAACACAGCTTCTATGTCTGCATGTGGCATGCTCAACATTACTATATGCCAAGCAGGGGCGTAGCGAGGCGGTGGCAAAAGTACCCAGGTCGCTGAAATCCAAACAAACTCCAAAGTGACAAACTTTTGTACAAATTTATTCAATTCACTTTCAAAGTACATAAATTAACAGTGTACTGATGTACATAACATGCTAACTACGAAAGGCATGCTCATTTGCTCCTTTCATTTCCGCGCCTTTGGGAGAAAATCTTTAATAACATCGACAAAGTGAACGATTCCCCCGCAGTCAAAAACCATCACCATACACGTGGCCAGTAAACTATACAGGTTTACAAACACCATTCGACGAAATGAAAACTGATGTAGTTGACCGTGCATTAAAGAATGGGAAAGAAATCAAGCAAAACAATGCATTAGGTCCTAAGTAAATTTAGAGACTCTCTTTGTCGACTTTCTCTTTGGTTAATAGCTTGTCAATTAAACGATTTGCTGACGATTTCGACGTATTGGATCCGTAATCACACTTCTTACTACCGTACTGTAAGTTCAAAATAGTTGAACGTGTTCTTACTTAGCCGTAGGAACGCAAAGAGAAAGTCGACAAAGAGAGTCTCTCAATGTACTTAGGACCTTATGCATTGTTTTGCTTGAAATATGCGTTGAACTTAGCATCTACAACGATTTCCAAGTAACACGACAGCGGAAAATGAGAAAAATCGATGACACCACATTTAATCGAGTGAAAATAGGTGTACGTGGGGAGTAAGCTCGGTATTTGACAAACTACTGCAGCAAACGGAGCAGCGTGGAGGATTTAGCCATTCTTCCGATAGAAAAAGAATCGCTAACAGATCTTGATTTAGATTTAATTGTTGTTCAGTTTGCTTCAGCTAAAAGGCACGCAAGGCAAAATTTTGAATTAATTTGAAGTTTTAGTAAATAAAAATGTTATTTCAACAGATAAACATGAATTTGATTGATGTACTGATCTATTAAACTCGATATAACACAAACTTGAATATATAACAATAAAATTGAGTCGATATAGATAAAATATCGACTCAGTTTTATTGTTACAAATAATACAAGAGATTTCATACACTCGACACAAAACGAAACTAAACGAAGCAATATAAGTTGGAGCGTCATTTTCTTGGTTTTCCAGGGACGCCACCAACTCTTACAACGGCTCTGATGCCAAGCACCACATTTTCAACCCGAAAAATGTCCTCGAATAATCAATCCAATCAATCGGTTTTTATTCACACCGACAGATCTAAGAAATTTCTGTGTCATTACTTTGCAGATGAGAATTCGACAATACAAAATGAAATCCAGGGCGGGAAAACATTTCATTCTGAGTTTTAATATTACGCTACGCCCCCTATATTTCAAAATTTTACTAAGCGAGTATAAGTTGCCGTTCAAACGCAGCTTAGCGTCAACCAGGCGAATGTCGATTTAGTGTGAACTTTGATTCAGATTTTATTTCTGATTGTATGCTATATCTTTTTCTCTTGAGAAAATGTCACTCAATTTACGTAAAATGTGGATCTATTCTTAAAATTGAGCTCTGTACATTTTTTTAACGTCTAAAGTTTTTAACAAACAAAAAATTTAGAAAAAAAAACTTTGTACTTACCTTCTGATTATCAGTACTATGTGCAAATGCTTGTTGTAAGGATCTTTGCATTTCATTTTGTACATAAAGACCGGTGCCGGTTCCATTGCCATGCCTGCAACTTCGACGGAAGTGTTCTAAGTGATTCAGTATCTTTAATGAGACGTTGAGTGTCATAAGTGTTTTTGTTTTGTTGAAATTATGCAAATATTATTACCTGTTCCGAAGACGGCGTGCTATTTTGTAAAGGCGACGATTTCAAAGGTCGTTTACGTTTATTAGGAGAACTTGCAGGGTATTTGGATGTCAATAAACCAGCTATAATTTCTGAAAGTTTTCCTTCGTATTCCTCACACCAACATCTAAAAGAAGATATGTTAATATTTATACCTACTTCGACTACAAAGATTTAATTCCAAATAATTATAACATTAAAGTTGTATCGCCATATCTTACCGAAGCACAGATATGACAAATGAATCTGCTTTATTTTTGGATTCTCTGCTAAGTAAACATTTGACCAACTCCGTAGTCGGTTTTTCATTTTTAAGCAATAACAGAATATATGTTAATGCTTCAGCATGTGTTGTAACGTCTAGTTCCGGAATGATATCCTGCAATTGATAAAAAAACACGAATTAGGAGAAGCACCGCATATTATCTTTTGATAAGGATTGAAATTTAGGTGGAAAAGATAAGTGAAATATGCTTCAAAATGACGATACTTTCGCCTGAATTTCTAAAGACTAACATTAGTAGTTGTGTCTTAAAAACACTGTAACGTAGGATCGTTCGTGTGGAATGAAAGCACGAAACGACTACCGACCAGCTCTATTGATAGCGGATCAAAATCCCAAAACCAAATAATTTCCGTATTTAAAACATCATCTTATGTTAATTTTCTCCTCAGGGGTGATTCAAAAATGACGTCCACTCTTTAGGGGGGGGGGGGGGAGTGGTATCAAATTTGTGACAATATGTGACAGGGGGGGGGTGGCTTATAAAAATGTGACATCCAACAATTTTGCATTTGGTAATCTAAATTTATCAGCGTTAATACGAAAACAAAGGAGTCGAAAAGTTTCAGTGTACGGTAAATGAAAATACACATTTTACTTGTGCAAAAAATTATTTACTGTTGTCATACATGTTCTTATCGTCCATGAGCACGAACCGCACGAGCTGTGCTTCATTCTGAAACTTCGTCGAAGTTTGATTTTGTTGAAAATCCTATTGTGTTCATTTTCGGTTGCGTTGAATTTTGATTTGATTCTAACGCTGGTCGATGCATTTTGTCGTGCATACCCGCTTCGCAATTAACAAGCCAACCGTGGTGTGTGAATACTGGCGGGATATAAAAAGCGAATCCTATTGTGAAGAACTTTTCAAATAAAAAATCAGCACCTTGAAAACGGAAGCTTCAAAACCGAAAGATACACTGAAGGTTTTTTTAAGCCAGCAGACCTTCTGTTGCAAATGGAGGCATTGTTAAAAAATGTTCCAAAAATACCACAGGATGAAGGAACTCCAGCCTTTCAGTTCTTCACAAGCTCCTCCGGAATCAGACAAAAAAGCTCCCTCTTATTTTGCATGTCCTAAATAGGATGCAGTTTCCAATGAATTGGATATTATTAATTCCGACCAGATCAACCGCAGGAAATCGCTAAATATGGCCCTAGAGAAGAAGAAATCAAATCAGCAATAATCAAAAGACAAGCAGATTGAACCGAAAGAAGATTCTTGAGGAAGAATTTAAAACAAACGCTCATCTTACCAAGCGTCTGATGCAGGACGACCTCCGATAGAGAGTAACCAAGCATATAGACTGTTCCAGAAGGTATGAGCACACTGTCAAAATAACAAACAAGTCGTGTTTATTTTTAGTTTTAATAATTTTATTTGTGTTTCATATGATATTTTACTCTCGTTTAATCAAAATATTTAATTATAGCCAAGACTCCAAACTTTTCCTCGAACATTACCCATTAGCTTCTGCACAGTGGTACTTCCCACCATTTTGACCACTTTTGGCCATTTTTTTTTCAATGTGGGATGTCGTCCGCTGGTTTTATGAATTTTCGAAGCTTTGCTTTGGTTAAAGCCCAAAAAGTCTCGATTGGCCGTGCCTCCGGGCAGTTTCATGTCTTTCGGCACGAAACATACATTTTGACTTTTGTACCATTCTAAAGTGTCTTTTGCGTAATGACATGACGCCAAATCAGGCCAAAACACTACTTGACCTTCGTGCTGGCTGATCATCGGCAATAATCGCTTCTGAAGACATTCCTTAACGTATTTCTGAGTGTTCATCGTCTCCGTTTTGATGTACGGACTAGATGTTTTACCACACTCGCATATTGCCTGCCAAACCATAACCTCCTTACTGAATTTTTCGGTAAAAATTGCCTTCTCCGTTTCGGGGATGTCTTTGTCTTCGCTGACAGTATAGAATTGTGGTCCGGGAAGCGTTTTGTAATCTAGTTTTACATACGTTTCATCGTCCATTATTATACACCCAGTATTTCTACACAATAACGAATCGTAGAGTTTGCGGGCCCGTGGTTTCACGGACGTGGCCTGTTTTGGGTTCCTTTTGGGTTTTTTCTGCTTTCGGTATGTTTTTAGCCCACGTCTTTCTTTGGCACGCATGACGTTACTCGACGACGTCCCTAGTTTTTCGCAACATCTCGATCGGAAGTCGCTGGTTTTCGCTTGTAGGCAGCCCTGATCTGTTTATCGATATCCGGACTAACAGGACCGGATTTCCGACCACTCTTCGGCGCATCTTCAAACGTACACTGTTCTCTATATGTTCGAATCGCAGATCGTACCGCTCCGACGCTTACACCCTCTTCCTTGGCCAATTTTTTCAAGGAGAGTCCGCTCACAGTGCACCATTTGTGCAAGATACTTTTTCGTTGTTCCGGAGTAAGACCGTGCATTTTGATAGGTAACACAAAACTGAGCACTATTTTGATGCTATGTCATTCAGAAATGTTCATACAAAAGGACGCAGCCAAAACATGTTGAAATATTTCATTATATTCAAAATGACCTTTAAAATAAGGTGTGTTTATACTTTCTGCAACAGTCGTTAGTTGCTGGGCAGAGAGGTGACGTTAAGAATTTGTAGTAACATGAACATCTTTTATAGCAACAACAGCATTGTTAAAAATAAATACGTACGCGAACAAAATTTTCAGTTAGCATATTCTATTTTTAAAGTAACAAAAATATCATAAATCTTGAAATCTTGATTTTATAGAATATGGGACAGTGCTTTAGGATGGGGGAGAGTGCGGTCAGGAAGAACCTGCTACTTTAAAAAAGTGTATAATTAAGGAATCGAAAAGTGCTTGAAATTTTCTTGGCAATAAAAAGTATGATCTAGATTAAGTGTTGCACACAATTTAAACGTTGGGAGAAACGGTCGGAAACTTTGAATAAAGCACCATCGTTTGCGATAAAAAATTAATCAATTTATTATCAACAAGAAATTTTGATTACAGTCCTGTATGGAAGTTTCAAAATAGGGTATTCTCTCTTTTTTGAGGTATGAAAAAATTTATGAACTTTTTTACAATTTTGCTAATTGTGATTTAAAAAACTAATTTGAAAATTGATCGCCTGAGGAAAACATTCTTGGGGTGGAAAGTGCTTTAAATTATCTCAGCAAGCTGAAAAATTATGCAATGACAATTTTTTTACACAAAAGTTTCTAGGACACTGGAAAATCGAAAAATAACATCGTCTATACCAAAATTGCCCACAAAATTGAAATATTGATTTCTTGAAACCTATGTCAAAGTGGGATCATTTCTTGATCTCCTGGTATGAGAGTTTCAGTAGAATTTCCCAGACTGTTCAAGGTAAATCTCGAAAATCCTCGATGTATTTCAAAAACTAAAAAACTCATCGCTTTCGAATTTGTATGGTTCTAAAAATCAAATTATGCAATCAAAAACAATTATTTCTGTTAAAATATTCATGATTCCATTTCTTTTCCACTTTCTGATCATATTCTTTTTAGGACTTATGAGTAATTTCAAGACTTTTTAGAACTTTTTTCTACGAGTCATGATGTTTTGCGCTACAAGAAAAATAATGTATATATCAAAATTTTCAATCCTATAGAAGTTGGTTTGAATGTTTTCGACATACAAACGGTGAACAAACATTCAATAATGTTGTGTAAAATATCTTTTCAGACCTTTTTTTCTGTTGATTAGAAAATTTCAAGCACTTTTTACAACTCGATTTATGTTTTACAAAGTTTGCACTGCAAACTTAACTTATTCACCTAAGCTGAACTGCGAACAGTCACTGGTGTTTAAACCAAATTTTGCCCAATTATGGGGTAACTTTTGCTCAAAAATCTGTTACTTATGCACAAAAGTCAGGAAAAAACCGGTTTGCACATTAGACTCGGGGTTATCTCATAGATGTGTAAGTGCATTTTAGAGAGTGATTCATGAGTTATGAATTTTTAAAGTAAGTATTATTGGAAAAACTAAAAATGTTATAAACTCAACTAAAACTCCCCATTTATTAAATTTTATCCATCGTAATCTAGTTAGTTCGATGGTTGTAAAGATGTTAATGTAAACCACTCATACCGATGTGATCTAGAGAGAAAGCTACGAATTAGCATATATTAATAAAGCTTTGTTTTTGGATCCCCTAGCAAAGGAAAATAACAAGCTGATATCATATTAGTAACAAGTTCTGTTATCCCAGTTATTGTTTTGATTTCCTCTGTAATCGCATAACAAATGTTGATATCACCATTGGCAAATTTTGTTATCATATGTAATCGTTTTGAACACACTAATTTTTATGAACATTATAAGTTGAATTGTAAAACAATAAATATTTCCAGCATATTTGAACAAGAAATTTTGCTTTTAATCAAAATATTTTTTTCAGTTATCAGCATGAGAATTTGATTTCAAATTGATAACATAATTTGATACTATTTCAATAAATTTGCTTACAATACAGGATTTTTTATAAAGTTGTTCGCAGTGATAACAAAATTAGTTATTATTATGATATTCAACGCGTATTTTTTTGTTATTCATTCTGTTATTTTGGCTGTTTATTCAGCCTGAATGATAACATATTCAATGACCAAAAATTGATAACCTGGTATTAGAACTTGTTATCAATTTGGTATAATCCTTTGCTCGGGTCTTCAAAAACTATCGCACCTTTAATATTTATCAAGAGTAGTCAAAAATATACAACGATATTATTAATTGAATAGGAATTTCTGAATTATAAACAGTCAAGTTTTTTCTCTACTTTTCAACTGAAATTATTTTAAATTCAAAACTGACATGTTTCTTAAATGAGTGCAGTTTAAAAAAAAAAATTTAAAAAACTTTGTTTTTTTTTCAGAAGAAAACATGTCATACGTTAAGTCCATCTGTTACGAATACCTTGATTTATCTCTGCCAGTTATTTAAAAACACTTCACCTATCCGTGGACAGAAGAATTATACACATGTAATTATGTAAATGATTCAATTTGAACTAAAATACACGTTATTATTGAAATCGACAAAACCAATATGCATATATTCTTTTTTTCAGAAGTGTGACATCCAACAGGGGGGGGGGGGGGGTATCGTATTTGTGACAAAGTGTGACAGAGGGGGGGAGGGGGTATAAAAACCTGAAATTTGATGGACGTCATTTTTGAATCACCACCAACATTACAAAGAGTAGCCTACTCTTCCTTCCTTCGCGCCTTCTTATTCATCCGTTTTTTAACCTACTCAGCTGCTTCGCTGCTCGCTTACGTCGACGAGGATCTTGCGGCACACACACCACCATGCAACATCGTCCGCATACGGGAGACCTTGCTGAAAGTGCTATTATTTTTGCTATTAGCCTACTCTTCCTTCCTTCACGTCTCCTAATTCATCCGTTTTTTAACCTACTTAGCTGCTTCGCTGCTCGCTTACGTCGACGAGGAAATTGCGGATACTGTCACACACACCACCATGCAACATCGTCCGCATACGGGAGAGCACTTTCAGCAAGCGTGCTTTCCTCCATGCATCGACACACACCGACTCCGTATCTTAACCTGGGCCATATTTTGGATCTCGAAACGAACGACATTTTGTACGAACGCTTGTGAGAAAATGTTCTACGTTTCGAGATCCAAAATACGGCCCCTGGTCGCTGTCGTCACTTGACCGATGGTGCGGACCACCGCTGCAACGAAACGGTCCCTGTTCGAAACGGTCTGACACCGAGCATTGTGCTTCGGTCTGTGTCGTGCTTACCGTGTACTGTCACACGCTTCGCCTTATGTCGTTTTCGGATATTGCTAGTGCGGTTCGCCTTAACAGCTGTAAAAACGTTTTTTTGACGTAGACTACGTCTTACGGCAAGGGTAGGGTGTCAAATGAAAATCTAAAATTTTGCGACCGTCACGAAAAACCGTACGTTTTGTACGCGAATAACTCAAATAATCTACGATAGATTCACATGATTTCTTCCTCAATCGGTCGGAAATTTTACCGCGCTCCAATTCAATTGTCAAACATTTTTCTCAAACAATAGTCAACTATTGAAAATAACGCAAATATAAGGTGATGTCTTATAATGTCATTTTGCAGAGTAAATTTACCAAATTTCCTATCACAGATTTCAAATCGAAGCAAGGAACGTCTTGCATCATCTTCTTCTTCTTTGTATTAGAGAGGAACTTGAACCAATCATGTCATTCATCTCTCCATGTACGTATGGCATGCAGCTGAGAACGGCATAAAACTCCCTGTGCGGAGGCGGTCGCTGGTAGCTGGCAGCTGGTCGCAGGTCGCAGGCAGCGGGTCGCAGCTGCTTCATTCGTCCGGCAGTGGAGCTGGTCGCAGAGGCAGCTGGTGGTAATATGTACCACGGCTCTCCCAAACAGCGATCGTCGCGATGAGGAAAAATGGCGGATTATGGGGGCGTACAATCGCGTCGGTTTGTGCAAGCCGCCATCTTACCACCTCATCGTGGCGATTGTTTCGCCGCGACTGCGAAAACGCTGCTGTTTGGGGGAAAGCAGCAGTAGGTGGAAATAATCTGTCCTTTTGAGGACAATGAATTAAAATCAAAGAGTTGTTTATTAAAGAACTAATCTTACAGTTCGGTACTCGAAGGAGGGCGAGCCGTCGGTAAAAAATTTACCCAGCTGGTTGGCGCAATCTATAAATTGAAAATCTGTCATTTTGTGGACAACCAATTTAATTAAAAGAGTTGTTTGTACAAGAATCGTCGGTGAAAATTTTTTCCTAGCTGGTTGGCGCAACCCGCGATGAATCAATAAATCCATTCAATTTCTAATTTAAGAGAGTTATTTGAATAAGAGGTTATCTTACATTTCAGTCGATTGGCAGTCATATTGGATTTTGCCAAGTCGTTACTAGGCAACAGTGTGTTATGCAGCGGATCCATAAAATCAGTGAAAATAAATCAAAGCCTGCCGGTGCTTTGATTTATTTTCACCGAAAAATCCTACCAGATACAAATCCATCTTTGCTACTTTCAATTTAATATTCTCAGCTTGAGAGTTTGTTTGATTGGGATTTTCGTTTCAAACTGTCGATTGGCAGCCAGTGGTATTAGCAAAACTTGTTTTCCCTTCGTCGCATACCTTAAACCACACAAATTCCCTATCACGGACACCATTTTCGATGTCGAACATGATATTCTGTTGTGTTAACGATTCGCGTTGGACAGAGTCCTACCTCTAGGAAGAAAAACTTTTTGAGAAACATAGTGAAAGTGAGAATGCCTAACCGATTTGACCCAGAACGCTTGCGAAGATTCAGGAAGCGCATAAAGAGCGAACATACGGGAAATCCTCTGAAACGACTGTGCACCGATGCCGAGCGAGCTCGTAGTTATCGGGCGAAATTGAAAGCAGCAAGAAGTAATGCTTTGCCAACAACTAGTTGGGACGCTGGAGAAGGTCCTTCAATTCGAGGTAGGAAATTGATATTTATTAAATTTAAATCAATTTGACAAAGTGCATGTCATCATACCAATTGAATATCTCTCTATGTTATCGCTCCCTGTCTTAGTAAATTTTAACATAGTATTAATTGTATTCTGGTGCTTTTACATCATGCGCCGCGTGCTTTTACATCATACGAACCTACAAATGATATCGATACAAATAACGCGCTGAACATATTTTAAAGCGTGATTAATTTCTCAGGTGTTTATTTTATATTTATAAAAATTAATTATATATTAACCAACCTTTTCTCCCATACCCATTGCAAGGAATAATGATATTTAGTTAGAGTTAGTTTTACTCTCTATCTTCTGCGAGATCTAATATGTTTATATATATTTCGATTTCTTTAACGTTTTAGCCATATTGAATTCACTAATTTACCTGATATTCACATAGAAACATGAATAATAATCTCACAAGAAAACCATAGACCATATTTTAGGTACGCATTTAACCTTATGTTACCAACTATGGCCTGATGTATTCATCACATAGTAAAATGTAGAATATAAATGTTTTTAATGGAAAAGTAAGAGTGAGCGGTTTTGTATTTTTCGATAGGCTTATTCATACCAACACCTATGTAACTAAATGAATATAGTAGGAATTTTAATGTTTTGAAATGGAATGGCCAATTGATCACATCAGAAAGTCATTTAGATGTTATAAAGTAGCTTTATATTCCGTATAGTATACCGAATATAGCCGAATGCCCGGAGCGATGATATAAATAAACTTTACTGAAATTCGTTCGGACAAGAATCCTTAACGATATCCATATCCATCGAAGGTTTTCGACTCAATAATGTTAGCTGGTGACTTTTCATGGTCCAGTACATCAAACGCCTTGTTAAACATGTCTTAGCAAAGGTATAACTAGTTGAATATCGTTTCTAGCTAAATTATTGAATGAGTTATAGTTAAAATTGTATTTGTGCGCTACATAATCGACTGAGTCAAGGGACATGTACCCTATATACTTGTATAAAACCTTACAACAACTGCAAGATAATTTTTGTTACTTTCTTTTTGAACATTTTTAGAGACGAACGTTCTTTCTGAACTTTGAACATTTTTAGAGACGCTTACACATCTGAAAATGTTGCAATTGATTAAAGTGTTTTCATAGCAATCACTAAACCTGTCGGGTATCTTTTGATAACGAATTTTATCGTAATTTAAATTCTAGAGTATTTCAATGTTTATAATTACCCTTGCTAAAATTGCATAATTTGCAAATCTTTGATTCTTTGAAGTTGAATTATGCAAAGGCATACTACAACTCAGATTGTATACAAATGATCTTAATGGTATGGTATTAAAATGGTGAATGTTGAAAAGGAGACAAGGTATTCAGTCAAAATATATGTTTGTATTTCAGGGCCACCAAAGCGTTATAAAGAGGGGCCACCAAATAGTTATAAAGAGTGTACAAGAGAATTTTCCCACATACTGACTCCATAAAACCAAACGGCTCTTTTCAGGGCCACCAAATATCTAAAGAGCGTACAATAGAATTTTCTTACATACTGGCTTCAAAACGCTGGTCTAATGTCCCATAAGAGCCGCACCCATCATATTGTGACTTAAACTGCTTCTATCGGTGAGGGTGAGCGACCGGCACGAATAATTGAAACCCTTTTAACGCTAATAATAGCCACACAGAATTTCCCTGACATTATAATGCATCACTTGGTTTAACGTAGTCTACGTCAACCGGTCGTGTCTTGTACACAACCCCACTGATTTTTTCATTCGGGTCGGATCTGGATTCGCTCTGGATTCACCAATACACAAAAACATGAACTGTCAAAATAAATTGTTTATGTTTACGTTTATGTTTATGTTCAGAGATGCCAGATAAACAGGCATGTCTATATTTGTACAGACATTTAATCATGCATACAGATATCATACAGATTACAGACATTATACAGACATTTTAAAAATGTTACAGATACATACAGACATTCATTTCGGCGAAAAAAACATGGCGATAAGAAAGGTAACATATACCACAGTAGTTCGTTGGCGTAAAAAAAACGAGTGAGGGATGTAGAAGTACAAGACTAGAAGTACAAGTACTTAGTATGTGTCTTCAGTAGGAATGGGCATTTTGGAAAATAAAATCGATGCAATCAAATCGATTTGTTTAAATCTAAAAAATCGATCCACGATAATATCCACGATAATTTCGGAAAAAATCGATTTTTCAAAATAATATATACATTATATAAACTAGTGGTGGATAATGGAACATTCCTTGTTCTGTTTTTATTTTTTATATAAAAAACCAATCGTTAAAAAAAAATTGTAACAATCTATGTCAAAGAATTATTCAAGAAAATGTTTACAAGGTCATCTCTAAAACCAAAGCATATGAACTTTTTCTTCAAGAATCATTATATCGAGCAATCGATAGGAAAATTAAAACCCGTTATATCCGAGCAAAACTTATTTACAGAACACAGCCACATATTTTTTTTTAATTATCCAACGGACTAATTGCCTGTTAACGCAAGAACCAAAGGATCAACAAACTGGCATGAGAAAAGAAATTGAACAAAAGTAAACTTAAGACAATTTTGAAAATGACATCCACCTGAAAAACTATATTGAAACAACCCTATTTTTGATTTTTTGTAGTTTGATTCTATATGACAGTTCTCAAATGTTTTGAAAAGTTTTCGCAAGTTGGTATATACATAACAATATACACGTTCATATCACAGGACTGAAGCGGTTTTCTTGAAGGCTGTATGCAGCAAACATAACATTCGCGGTGGAAGTTGTCGTGTTTTGTTGTTAATTTGATTCGAGAGAAAAATCTTCCGTGTTGTACTTTGTGCAGCGGTTATCACAACGAAAGTATTTTTAGTAGCCGGGTATTATAATGGTTTATCTCAAAAAGTTGATACTAGTAGTTTGGTAGAAGAAATATTATTAAGAAATATAATCCATTGTGAACCAAGCTTAAAATGTTCAAATCGTCACTAACGCCACACCAAAAGTAGCAGGCTTCAAGAACTAACGCTCTCTTCAGTCCTCTGGTTTAAAAAGGTACTTAACAACAGCTGCAGAATATATGCAATTCACCTTGATTCCTGCAGGAAAATGTCTTTACCAAATGTTATCCTGCGTGAATAAATGGTGCCGTCAATGCCAACTAGTATACGAGGAAGGTATGCTGAGCTAATAAGTTTGGATGCTGAGCTACAGTGAAAACTGTCAAAATATTAAAAACACCGTTGGACGTTCTCCTCCTATGTTCTCCTTTGGAAGGCTTGATAGATATCGATCAACTTTTTGCACTCAGTACACACTTAGAAAATTTTACAGGATTCGGTAATTTTTACCGAACTTTCAACAGCTGAACGTTCGGTAATCCGATTTACCGGATTTCGGTGAAATTTAACAGTATTCCGGTAAAAAAATTAACGGAACTTGGCAAATTTCAACGAAATCCGGTAAATTGTTCAGCTGTTTGTAAGACAACTTTTGTAAGAGTGAGATGTGGAAAAACCTTAAAATAATAGAACATCGATTTCATCTTTAAAAAAATCGATGTTATAAAACATCGAACTGAAATCGATTTATCGAGGTGAAAATATCGATTCTGTCAAAATCGCATCGACATCGCCCATTCCTAGTCTTCAGTTTTCACTGATTTGACCCTTGTCATAGACGTTGCACTGAAACGAACTAAAAAATACGGCCATCATAACGAATTTCAGGTGGTGGAGTCGTCTCCCTGGCGTCGGTGATTGTCACCATGTGAGGAAATAGGCCGACGGAAAAAAAATAAGAAAAAAAAAGTAACGAATTTCCTTGCCGAATCGCATCACCAACAATTGGTGGCAAATTGGTGACGGTCCAAACTATTTAGTTTTAAAATCGATGAGTCAACTGATACCACTGCCATGAATAATTTGGTCTTAGTAGTGAGGACTTTTTATTGGAATGGCAATGAACCATCACTTCGAGACTCTTTTGCTACTACGATACACTGTGCCATTGTTACTAAGTTTAATGAAGATTTGATTTCGACTGTCCGAATTTATTCGTACTGAAATGCATTTGCCTTTTATTTGCATTGTGGGCATCATATTCATGTAAAAATATACCATCTGGTGTAAAATGGACGTGTCGGGAAAACATAGTTTCCTCAGCAATAGTTCTTTAAAAACAACAAAGTTCAACGAACTGCAGTACCTAATAAAGCTGAAATTTTTAAACATGTTACATACGTCCGCGACCCGATGGCTTTCTTTAGAACTAGTTGTTAAGCGTGTTCTTGAAGCTGGAAGTCTTAAAGGTATATTTCAGTTTTCACGATACAATGGTGGACGCCAAACAGGATGAAAAAAGTTTACGAGAGTCTCAGCGATGCATCAAACCACCTGTAGTAGGCCGTAATTAATCACGTCTTACCGAAAATCAACCGGTTAAATCTACTTTTTCAATTTGAAAAGCCATTGGTGTACAAGCTGAAAACAGAAACTAGCAAATTGATGTTTTCGATATTGGATCGTTTGTTGAAACCCTGATCCCAGACACTAAAAGTGGCAATCTAAGCATGGAACACTTGCATAAATTTCGACTAGACATGATGAATTCCTACATATGCTACTGTAATCAAATTAAAAAACCCGCATTAATCCACCGATGGTGAGACTGAACCCTTCTTACACTTCACCAGAATTACGAACTCAAATGTGGCCAATATTGTACTGGATACATATTTTCATCAGAAATTCCAGGAAGATCCAGGAATATTCGATATGTCATACATTCAGTTTATAAAATGAACTATTTGTCAATCCTGAACGTAGTGTTCATCGATGTGATTAGAATATTGCCATAAATAGTCTTTAACGACCTGTTAATGTTAATTATATAAAAGGGGAAATTACATAAATATTAGAAATTTCATATAATCAGTCCATAGAATAAATTATAAGACAATCCTAAACGTCAATTTTGATTATTGATATGGATTCAAGATGCTTAATAAGTGCATGTTCGTTGAAAATTATGTAGTTATAGTAAATGGAGCATTTTCGAATATACTCGTTGCAGTTCAAAACCAGACCACTCGAGCCAATCGATGCTGCTCTAATTCTATACAGTCGCATAGTGTGGCTAGTCCGCTGTATGTGCTATACAACGCTCCAGATGCGACACAATAGAATGCAAGCGGCATCGATTGGTGTGATTGGTCTTGTTCGGTTTTGCACTGCAACGAGTATATTGTCATCTCACAATTATGTGCTCTCAGGTATTGTTTTGGTCATATCTCCATGAAGGATTATCCAATCATAATGAAATTTTTACCAGTTATTTGGAGATATCATAGCTTTGATTTGGCACCAACAAAACTAAAATCGGTACACAAATAGCTCAGTATGTAATCGGAGACTAAACTGTTTGATTACTATTATAATAGGCCTTCAAGTACTGTTTCGTTCATATCTTCGTAACGAAATGTCCGAATGAAAAAAAAATCAATAGCGTTCTATGGGAATGTTGTAGCTTCCATTTGCCGTCAACAGAACTGAAATCGGTTCACAGATGGCTGAGAAACCGATGTGACATTATTTGTAACGCACACACACACATACACACACATACACACACACATACATACACACATACATACACACAGACATGTGCTCAGTTCGTCGAGCTGAGTCGAATGGTATGTGACACTCGGCCCTGTGGGCCTCGGATAAAAAGTCGAGTTTTCAAGCGATCTTAATACCCTTCTATTGATGTAATACCCTTCTTAAAAGGCCTTACCGACGATACCCTCAACAATTTAAGGCTCAAACGCAGTGATAACGAAAGCGGAACAGAAACGTCAGCGGAAGAGCCCAATCTGGCTAAACCTGCTTGTCGGATAGAAAATTGTTTAAATCCAAGTTGATTCCAATTGGACGTATCGACGTCATTTGCGTTTACTGTCAAACTTGCCGTTTCCGTTCCGTTTCCGTCCACATTGCGCTTGGGCCTTTAGCGTTAATTGATCCTGACAATATCAGAGCAAAAGCCCATCCAACAATTTTTCAACTTATCAAACGATTTGAGAACATTATTGATCAGTTCAACCTATCGACGAGGAGTTCCGGGAATTGAGATTTTCAGTGGTGGATTTTCCAGAAAATCTGAATCGCGAAAAATTTGCGAACAAGTGCTTATTCTTACGTCGTTGGAGTGGCGACTGAACCTTTCGTGTCTACATTTCATTCCAGCAAATTGGCTAAACCATATTCGACGGCCGCTGTTCAGCGAGTTATTTCAATATACAAAATCAATAAAACCATTGCTCGCAAGCGCACTGCCACGTGAACCATGATAGGCATTTTGTCGTCCAAAGAGTACGTTAGAACACAGAAAAAGAAAAACATAATTGTTGAAATTTCGTCTAATGTGAAATGTCTGTTCACAAGCGACATGCACAAACAAATTTAAGTTCCTCGAGCCTTTGGAATTGATGGATTGATGAAGGTGAGTTGTTTCTTTAAATTATTGAATGATAATATAAAACGTATAAATTGCCTAAGTTTTTCAAAACATCAAATCTAAAAGATAGAAATATTTTGCTTTCTCATATTTAGTGATTGTAAAAAGACAGTGATTTAATCATATGTTTGGAAGTGAAAGGAAAGTTAACATCAACTAATTTCAACGGCTATGTCGATTCCACCCCAGTAAATGTTTCATTGGAACAGCTGTGGGTAAAGTTAAAGATGCGTCGCTGTTCTATCAGTATTAGTGTTATTTATCTACCACCCAATCGCAAGAATGATGTACTCAGCGTAAATCACCATATCGAGTCCATTGAAGCAATTCATTCAAATCTGGGAAATAACGATCATGCTATTTTGCTTGGCGACTATAATCAATCGGGTCTTGTTTGGAACACACCTAGTAATGATCGTCCTTCCGTAGACGTATTGCAGTCAAATATCTCTGCTGCGTGCGCTTCGTTACTCGATGGATTCAGTCTGCATGGTCTGTTTCAAGTTAACCACATTTACAATCAGAACGCTCGAATCCTGGATTTCGCTCTGGTGAATGTAAAAACGCTTGCTGCATGCCAGATTGAAGAAGCTGTAGAACCGCTTTCTCTTCTTGATACCAATCATCCCGCTTTTTTAGTAACGGCAACTCTCTCACAGCCAATTGTATTTGGAAGCATACCGGATGACCGAGGGCTTGATTTCCGTCGTGCCGATTTTGAGGGATTGATAGAAGCGCTTCGTGAAACTGACTGGCACATCCTGGAAACCACGGACGACATTGATATTGCTGTGGAATACGTCACTAACTTGTTGAAGACCAACTTGGTTGATTTTGTGCCACTGCGTAGGCCGTCTCGTAAGCCACCTTGGGGGAATGCGACGTCTCAAACGCCTAAGATCGAGAGCACTACGAAACTACTGTCAGTCTCGTTGCTTTTTCGCCAAGCATCATTTAGCACGTGCAAGTACTAATTATCGCACGTATAACCGTTTCCTTTATAAGTGCTACTGTATACGCACTCAGGAAAATCTTTGCCGACAGCCACGACATTTTTGGAAGTTTTTTAACACTAAACGGAAGGAGAATAGATTGCCCGTTGAGATGTTTCTGGATAACGAAGCCACATCCGCATCGGAAAAGTGCAATTTATTTGCAACTCACTTCAGACGTGCTTTTTCTGATTCTCCTTCGTCTATACATCAAATTCGAGTTGACCATGGAATACTACTTGAACGCCTACGAAGAATTGGTATCTCTGCGGACCTTGTCAGCTGGTTTGAATCATACCTTAAAAACCGTAGGCTCACCGTTAAAATAGAATTTAAGTCTTCGGAAGCATTCTCAAATTCATCCGGCGTATCACAAGGGAGCAATCTTGGCCCTTTGTTATTCTCACTATTCATTAACGAGCTCTCTACCGTACTACCATCTGGTTGCCGTGTGTTTTACGCTGATGGCGTCAAAATCTTCATGGTCATCAAAACCATCCAGGACTGCTATGCTCTGCAACTGTTGTTAGATCGGTTCGCTGGTTGGCGCACCCGAAACATGCTGACGTTAAGCATCCACAAATGCAACATCATTTCGTTCCATCGCAAGCTCAATCCGATCACGCACAATTATGCAATGAACAGCCAGCCTCTCGAACGTGTTAATCAAGTTCGTGATCTCGGCGTCACTCTGCCTTCGGTCTTTGTACTGTGCTCTGGTGCGATCGATTTTGTAATCCAACTCTGTTGTATGGTGCCCATATCAGGCAACATGGACAGCTAGGATCGAAGAAATTCAACGAAGATTCGTGAGATATGCCCTGCGTCGCCTACCGTGGCATGACCCGTTGAACCTTCCACGATACGAAGATAGATGCAGATTGCTGGACTACAGACATTGGCCCAAAGGCGAAATGTTGCGCAAGCTGTTTTCGTCGCCAATATACTAACAGGTGGGATTGTACTCACCGGAGCTATTAAGTCAGCTCAACCTCTACGCTCCTGAACGAATGCTTCGCCAGCGGGACTTCTTGCTGCTTGAACCCCGTAATTCATCATATGGACTTCATGACCCTATCCGCTTCATATCAGCTAGGTTCAACGTTGTCTATTTCCTTTTCGACTTCAACTGTACTCTGGCAACATTCAAGCGCAGACTGACAGAATGGCATACTACGAGAAGGATAGATCAATGAACAAGTTGTTGTTCCTTCAATTGATTGACGGCGAGGATTGCTCCGAACTATGGATGTTTCTTATTTTATACTTTGACCATATCCTACGTTTGTAATCTTGTTTATTTTAATTATGTTTATGAATGTGCAACTAAGCTATATTTTGTATAGTATTGTATTGTTTTTTACTGTATTGTTTTGTAAAAGATATGGGGTTTTTACGCCAAATTAAAACGTCTTTTACCGGTCATAAACAAATTCATTAAGACCACCTTAGGTCAGATGGAATATGTATAATAAATAAAATAAATAAAATAAGGTATGTCTTTATCAGCTTTCTCTAACTTCAAATAGTAGAATGAAAAACGTTAAGGTGATTGGAATATGAATTAAAGAGAAAGTAATCAAAGAGAATCTCTCAATGTTAAATTCACCCTAATGAAAAAAACCCTAAAATTATTTTCCAACGCGTTATATTATCAACGTCCTTTTCAGGACGATCAATTGGCTTTAACAGTATAAGAGTATTTGTTTGAGTAAAATTTTCATAATTTAACCAATGCCACCATTGCATAACATAACCCAGAAAGAAAGGCGTCAAGAAAATAAAATATGAAGCAAAATGTATAAGAGGTTAAGGTAAAATAATAATTAAGCACTCTTTAAGGATTATTAAAACTGATATTTGTAATTATATAAACAAACACAACCTTTTGAGTCAATCACAATCAGGCTATCGAGCAAAGCATAGCACTAAGACAGCTTTAGCATTAGCATTAGCATTGACGTTTGCACACCTCGTGGATGGAGCTACGATGAGGAATAATTCGTTGAAGATATTGCATGCCACCATGAAACGAAACCTGATAACGGTTACTGTTACGTTTCTTCACGCAATAATCTCCACGAAGACACTCCTCGATCGCTCACCTGGCCACGTCCATGCAACCGTTGGTGATAGGGCGGATTTGGTATCTACCTTAAGAAGACACGGGGAACCCACGTAGCCTCCAGTAGATATCAAAGGAAAAAGGAAATTAATAGTCGGAGAGAATAGTTAAACAGGATGCACTGTTTGGTGTACAGAACAAAACAATATTTAAAAATGGTCGTTGGGAGCATCTTGTCTAAGAAGGTTAAGTGATACTCCATTTCTCTTCAAACGGTTGGGACTTTAGCATTAACTATAGTCCTAGCACCCTATGGCTTATGGTTATAGCGCCATTACTCGCTCTCTGAAAAGAGAAGAATGTCACCGAGATAAGCCTATCCACTTCCATTTAACATTTCGCCAAACATGTTGAGTGTCATAGAACCACTTCTCTATGCGTACCACGGCGTTACAATAGTTTGAAAATATTATAATTATCCTGACATCCATTGCCGAAAGTGCTGGAAACCCAAACAACCTTCATAGACACTCATGAGATAAAAATATGATGAGTTTCAATACTTTATTTGTGGATTGGTTATATGTATTCAATATGGTTGATTAAAATTGAGTTACTGGGAATATTACTTACCAATATTGGGCCGGAATTGGAAAATCACGCTCTTTCTCTCATTCATTCATAAATACATCATCAGCAGCACCAAATTCATCGGCAGAAAAAAATCCTTTTCTAAGCGGCTTTATCGGTGACGGCGACAAAGACAAACCCAAAACTTTTCACATACAATTTTCACCTGAAAAACATTCCTCTCTCGTTCGAAAAAAAAACGCCTATTTTGTATGTCAACCGGAATAAGCTAAACTTTGTTGACACCTTCGAACCAGAACCGGTGTAAAAATCGTGCGAAATTCGGATCTTTCGATTTGAAAAAATCTCCCCAGAATTAGCAAAAGCAAAGCATAGCACTAAGACAGCTATGCTTAAAATCTTCGATGATATTGGCATCGTGATTGATAACTGTCGACCTGTAGTCCTTATTATTTTGGATTTTTCTAAAGCATTCAACACCGTATCTCATGCCATATTATGCCACAAACTAAAAACAAAATTTACGTTTGCTGATCATGCCGTTAACCTTATAAAATCATATCTTTGTTCAAGATCACAGGTGGTTTTCAATAATAATGTTTTTTCTTCATTTCTTCCAATCACATCAGGAGTTCCACAGGGATCAATATTAGGACCTATTTTATTCTCACTATATATAAACGACCTTCCAAATGTTGTTATGAATTGCGAAATTCATCTTTTTGCTGATGACGCACAAATGTATTACAGATGTATGGGAAGATGTGCTGTAAAAATCTCTCAAGAAATTAATGAAGATTTGCAAAGAATAAATGATTGGGCTTGTAGAAATATTTTGGCATTAAATGCCAGAAAAACAAATGCAATCTTTATTTCAAATGGTTCATTTCAAAACTCTATAAAACCAACTCTGGAGCTCAACAATCAGGTTATTGAATTTGTTGAACACGCAACTGTTGGCGCCAACGCCAATGTAACAGGATCAAACATGTTTGATTGTGATCACAGCGTGCCTGCGTGATGCTAATTTGTATCTGCCACTGGAATGAATGTGTGTGTGTGATTACAATATCCGCTGTGTATGAATGATTTGTATGTATGTGATTACGCTCCCCCTGAGAAGTGACGCAAAGCGGAGAAGCAACAAAAGTCGCATCCCTCTTTGCTACTATTTTGCGTTGCACAACATCACGGCAGGTATATAAGTCCGACAGTAGAAACAGTCAGTATCAGTCACTCAGTGGCAAACAAGCGGGCGTCAAGTTCAGACGTGCTTTATCCCGAGTGTTTTTTCGAGTGCTTATATTCGACTTTCTCCTCCGTTTAGCGGCGCGCGTGTGCAAGAACACTTTTTTCGGTAGTGCTGTACCGATAGATTTTTTGTGCGTAATTTTAATTACGTTTCGCGTTATTGTAGTGCAGTAATTTTTACTTGGTGGTGGTCAGTGAGCCACATACGATGGCGTCAGGTTCGGGTTGGGACCCTGGGCGTCCCCCCACAGCAACGGACGGTAGACCAACGGTTCCAGAATGGATGGGTGGTGTCGGCGTCGGGCAGCTGCAGATTCTTTTACTGCAAGCAGCTGATGCTGAACAAAAGCTCTGCCCTTTCATCGTCGGGAAATCAATGCAGGATCTCGTCGGCGACATCGAAAGTACCACAACGGAAGCAAATGGCACAAAGTATGTGCTCCGTGTACGTGATGCTATGCAAGTGCGAAAACTTCTCAACATGAAGACACTGTTCGACGGCACAGCGGTCAAGGTGGAGCTACATCCTATCCTCAACAAACGGCGTTGCGTAATCTCTTGCCGTGAAGTACAACACAAGAGTGAAGACGAGCTACTCAAGTGGATGGCGAAGGATGGAGTTGTAGCAGTCAAGCGGATTACCCGGATGCATGACGGCAACAGGATCAATACCCCAACGCTGATCCTTACGATGAATGGAACAACCATACCTGAGCACGTGAAGATCGGCCCACTGCGAATCAAGACCAGGATTTACATTCCTGATCCTATGATTTGCTACAAGTGCTACGCCTACGGACATTCGAAATTGCGTTGCAAAGGAGCCGCCAGATGTCGAAACTGCTCGAACGTCCACAATCTCGAAGGTGAATGTAAGGAAAATCCCTTCTGCTGCAACTGCCAAGGCCAACACAGTCCATCAAGTCGGAACTGCCCAACTTACGTCATGGAGAAGGAGCTGACGAGACTGCGATTCACCAAAGGCATCAATTATCAGGAGGCGGTGAAACAGTTGAAAGCTGGCGGTGGATCGTATGCTGCGGTCAGCCAAGTACAACAACGCCTAGTTACCGCTCGTGAACCGCCAGCTGAAAACCAACTACTGAGTGATAAGGACAAACTCATCGAGACATTGACGGAAACAATCGCCAAGTTAACTGCAAGAATTGAGGAACTGGAAAAGAAAAATCTCAACAAAAAGGAAAAGAAGCGAGCAAAGCGGAACCAGGCCTCAAAGCAAGAAGAGACTGCTTCCGAAATGGACACAGATTCGAGCCTCCAGACTACCGCAGCCGAGCATACTCCCTCCCAGGTAAGTGTCACTCGATTGAATTCAGGCGTTCCACAACATAAACGGCATCCAACAACCGAAATTCACCCCCGAACCCAAAAAATCACCGGATAACCACAAAACAGACCCCTTTCCCGCAAGTATGACAAAGAAAACCACCCTGAATATTTTAACCCAACCGCAAAGCTTCACTAACCCCTCTCGCTCGGACCCCTCTCACATTCAACCCAACAATGGCCAACAAAACAAACCCTACAGATAATCAATCATTCACCAACCAATCATCGCCTTCTACCTGTTTTGCTTTGCAGTGGAATCTCTTTGGTCTCAGAGGTAGACTCCCTGAATTGCAACTACTTATTGCAAAATTTAACCCAATAGTCATAGCCCTACAAGAAACACATGTCCCCAAGTCAAAAATTTCTGCAAATTTTATAAAAGGATACGAACTTTATATATGTGAAAACCCCGAAAATCCTCATTATACTGGTTCTGCTATCGCGATAAAAACCGATATTCCTCACCGTCGAATTGATCTCTCCTCTCCACTCATAGCCACAGCGGTTGAAATAGATTTCCTTTTAAAGTCACGTTAGTTTCCATATATATTTCCCCATCTCAATCCTGTTCAAATCAAGATAGAACTAGATCCCATCTAAACACAATTCTCCACGAGGTTTCATCTCCCGTTATCATTCTGGGTGACTTTAATGGGCACTCTACCTTTTGGGGTTGTAAGTCCGCTAATCCCAGAGGCACAATGCTCGAACAATTCATTGATGAATCTGGTCTAACTCTCCTCAACGATGGTAGTCACACCAGAATTGATTACTCTTCTGGCGATTCATCTGCTCTCGATCTCTCAATTTGCTCCCATGACCTAACATCCCAGCTGTCTTGGCACGTCCATAATGACTGCTGCGGAAGTGATCATCTGCCTATTGTCATCTCTCTGAACCGAGCCCCCACAACAACCTCCTGCCGCCCTAGATGGAGGTACGAGCTGGCCGATTGGGTCAATTATCAGAACGAAGTGTTCGACAATTTCACCAACAGTCCACCTTCCTGCCCAGATGACTTCGTTCAAAGATTATTCAATATAGCTGAACACCATATCCCCCGGACTAACGGCTCTCCTGGTAGGAAGGCTGTTCCCTGGTGGAACCCAGAAGTTCGTGCTGCGGTCAAGCTCCGCCGTAAAAAACTCCGTGCTCTTCAGAGGATGGCAATGGGCGATCGAAAAGACTCCCCCACTCATGCAGAATTCAAAGCCGCTAGAAACGCTGCGAGGACAGTAGTCAAACGGGCAAAGCAAGACAGCTGGGATCAATTCCTTTCCTCCATTAATCCTGAAAGTACATCCAAGGAACTATGGGGGAAGGTTCATAGGTTAAATGGGAACAAAAGCAGACAACCAATCAGGCTCCGGATCAATAATCAAATTACAGACGACCCCTCCACTATCTCCGAACACCTTGCTGACCATTTCTCCAAATCCTCATCTTCCTCGAACTATTCTGACCATTTTCTTTCGCAAAAATCCTCTCAAGAATCATCCCCTCCCTGTTTTGATACTATCACGAATCTAGAGTTTAACCTTGATTTTTCATTTGATGAGTTAGAGTGGGCTCTGCAAAAAGTACATGGTTCATCTGCAGGCCCAGACGACGTTGGATACCCTCTTCTTAAGAATCTTCCCCTCATAGGTAAAACCAGTCTTCTATCTCTGTACAATAACATTTGGAATAATGGCGAAATACCTGAATCCTGGAAGGAAGGTCTGATCATTCCACTGCCCAAGCCCGACAAAGATAGAAGTAGTGCCGACAGTTACCGGCCCATCACGCTTCTTAACTGTATAGGCAAGGTTCTTGAGAAGATGGTCAACCGACGACTCATGACTCTGTTGGAATCTCAGGGTTTGCTCGACAATCGACAGTTTGCTTTCCGCCCGCATAAATCCACCGACGATTATCTCACTGAGCTTGAGGTTATCATTGACTCTCACCTGGAGAGGGAATGCATGGTGACGCTGTATCTCTCGATCTGTCTAAAGCATACGACCGTGCGTGGCGATTTCCCATACTCAAGTCCCTTGAGGAATGGGGAATCAAAGGTCGCATGGGTCGTTATGTACAAAGCTTTCTGACGGACCGGAGATTCAGGGTCAACATTGGCAATAACCGATCTGAGTTGAGATGTCAGCAAAATGGTATTCCTCAAGGCTCAGTGATAGCCCCCACCCTATTCCTTATTTGCATGCAATCCCTATTCAAAAATATCCCTCCCAATGTTTTCGTTCTAGTTTACGCCGACGACATAACCATCCTCACCTTCCATAGCTTTAAATCATTAGGTCGTAAAAAATGCAATCGGCAGTTAACACAGTTTCCAAATGGGCTGATGACCACGGTTTTACCCTTTCACCTGAAAAATCCCAACTTTTACACCTTAGTTACAATAGAAAAAAGATGAGCAAACTACCAGATATTACCCTAAATCAGTCCACCATCAAATCTAAACCTTCCCTCAAAATTCTTGGCGTCTATCTCGACCAGAAGCTTACCTTTAGTCACCATGCAGAAGCTGTGCGTAAAACCACCGAAAAGCGTCTACGTCTGATTAAAACAATTGGGTCTAGAATACCAAGTGCACATAGAGCCACCATCATTCGCGTGATAAATAGCTGGCTTCTACCCAAAATGTTTTACGGCGCTGGCCTATTTAGCAGAGGTGGTGATCAGGTGATCAAGAAACTCCAGCCCATGTACAACAGAGCTTTTCGCTACGCTTCAGGAGTTTTCGTCACTAGTCCCATCTCTGCTATCATGGCCGAATGCGGTCAATTGCCATTCGAGCATTACCTAGCGACCTGCATGGTGACTAAAGCTATCCGTTGGCTCAGTCATAACGGTCGAGATCAAGTCCCTCTCGTAAGAAGAGCTGCCACCCTCTTTAATTCCCTAACCAACCACGAAATTCCTCCAATAGCGTTATCTACCAAACCCAAAACAAGATCCTGGAACATACACCCCCTAACATTAACCTCTCACTTCTCCATCTAGTTAAAGCCAGCGATCCCCCATCCATAGCTCAAGCTCACTTCAACAAACTTATCCATGATAAATACCCCCAGCACAACCACATATATACAGACGGCTCTGTTGCTAATGATCAAGTCGGTTATGGCATCACCTTCGACTCCACAATTCCCCGTTTCAGTTCTGCTTTACCATCACATTGCTCCATTTTCAGTGCCGAAGCTTTTGCCCTAATGAAAGCTTGTCTCCTCATTCCACCCCCGATTGACTATCCCTCTGTTATCTTCACTGACTCGGCAAGCTGTCTACAAGAAATGAATTCCTCATCCTTGAGGCATCCCTGGCTTCAGCTGACCGACGAACTGGCATCGGCCAACGGGATCGTCTTCTGCTGGTTGCCAGGCCATTGTGGCATCCGTGGCAACGAGGAGGCGGACCGGTTGGCTGGTATTGGTCGCGAGCTGAACCCAGAGGATGTCCCCATTCCATCCCAAGACGCTGTAAGATGGATCAAGGAGAGGATTCGTGGAAGCTGGAGCCTCTCATGGTTCCAGAACAGACAGCCTGCCTTGAGAAAACTTAAAGAATCAACCCTTCCCTGGCCTGATAACAAGATCCCAATTAACCGTCGCAAAATCTCCCGCCTACGTATTGGACACACCCGCCTCACCCATAGCTACCGCCTTGAGAAAATCGCCCCCCCAGATTGCACCACTTGTGGTGTTCCTTTAACCGTCCACCACATACTGATTGAATGCCGTATATATGAAAACGAACGCTTGAATTCTAATCTGAGTGACACACTGGAGGAAGTATTAGCTCCCCGTTGCGAAGATAAATTAATCGGTTTCTTGAAGGAAACAAGACTGTTCGACCAAATTTGAAAAATTCCGGTATGGGACGAATGACCATACGGTTAAAGTCCCAAATAAATAAAAAAAAAAAAAAAAAAAAACAGTCAGTATCAGTTTATGTTTATACCTAGAAGAGGAAACAGGAAATAAAGAGAAGAAACCAAGCAGCAATAGTGTTCTTTCTGCAATCCGAACAAGGCAGTCCAACCGAGAAGTCCGCCAGGCAATCCACCCAAAGAAGAAGAGGCGATCCAACCAAGACAGTGCATCCAATAGAAGACTTTCACCTCAAAGCTGTGTTGTACCTGTTTTGGCTTGCGTGGAAATATTCGTCCTTTTCAGGGCGCTGTGAGTTGAATTTTTTCCACAAGATAGCCACCACCCGCTCTTGCGAGAGCATCCCAAAAAAGTTGATTTGCGACACAGTTTTGAGGCGGAAAAGTTACCTTTCCCACTGGAGCCGGGCTAGCGCTCCAACATGGTCCTTCGAGCCGGATCTGCCAGCAACGAACGCCAGGCATATGCCTTGGTATGAATGCTTAAAGAACAGTGAATGGTAAATAAAAGTGAAGTAGTGCAAAGTGAAAGCCGCCAGCCGAATAGTGTGAAGCGTCGGTCAATACCGGCTGAGCAGTGAGTAAGCCATTTGTCTGGCTGAGCGTAGTGAAAAAAAAAGAACAGTAACTAAAGTGATTGAAATAAAAAATGCCTATCGAACACACGCCGAAGAAGCAGCCCGTGGATCTTGAAGAACTGAAGATGTTGATCTACCAAAGAGGGCAAATTAAAAGCAAAGTGACGAAGATTAATAGCACCCTTGAAGACGGAGAAGATCATCCTACAAAAGTGAGCAAATCAATGCTAAAAGTGTTTGCAAAGAAGCTCGAGATGCATTATACCGAATACATTTCGTTACATCGTGAAATTCTTGCCGCCACACCACCGTTAAAGGTTGAAGAACAAGACGAGAAGCTCGATGAGTTCGATCGACTTCACACCGAAGCTCTCGATCGAGTCGAGCGATTGATGGAATTTTTACCAAGTCTGCTGATGCACTCCACCCAACCGAAGTTCATGCTGATGGATCAGCACCACAAGTGATAGTGCAGCAACAATCCCTGAGAGCCCCTATACCAACTTTCGACGGCAGGACAGAGAATTGGCCTAAATTCAAGGCCATGTTTGAAGATCTTGTCGGCCGAAGCCGCGATTCCGATGCCATGAAGTTGCATCACTTGGACAAGGCCCTTGTCGGTGAAGCAGCTGATTTGATCAACGCCAAAATGATACAAGATAACAATTTTCAACAAGTTTGGAAACAAATCACCGATCAGTTCGAGAATCAACGAGTCATCGTGGATACCCACATCGACGGTTTGATCCAGCTCAAGCCAGTAGTGAAAGGAAACCTCAAGGATCTCGTGTCGCTGACGAAGGCCTGCGACCGCCATGTCGCTGGATTGGAGTACCAGGGTTTGGTCATCGACAAACTGTCTGGTCTTATGATAACCAAGCTGGTCGTCAACCGCCTAGATGACCATACCCGTCAACTTTGGGAAAGGACGCTGAAACATGGTGAGTTACCTGACTTTAACAAACTATGCAATTTTTGAAAAATGAGTGCCAAATACTTGATAGATGTAATAATTCCCGTGTCACTAGCTCTACCAAGGAGCCAATCACCAAGTCATCAACCCCAAAACCATCTCTCAAATCTCACATCTTAACATCGACGAAAGATACTAAAACTTGCTTAATTTGTGGGAAGACCATCGCCATTTTGAATGCTCAAAATTCCACGCAATGACCGTTGCTGAACGCAATGTTAAGGTAAAGGAGTGGAAAATTTGTTTCAACTGCCTCCGACCCGGTCGCCGAGTTGCTGACTGTTCCAGCAAGAAAACTTGTTCAACTTGCCATAAAAAACACCATTCCCTTTTACACAATGAGTATTTCTCGAAACCCCAACAGTCCACGCCTGAGTCAATACCCCAACCTCCAAAGCCAGTACTTCCACAGTCAGATTCCTCGAATCAAGCCTCCACCTCTGGGACGAACCCAAGCCAGCAACAACAATCCACCGTGAATTCCACATGTTATTGTAACCATTCTAAAACCGTAAAGACTGTGATGTTGTTGACAGCTGTTGTAATGCTTGATAATGATGGCGAGTCAATTCCTTGTCGTACGCTTCTCGATAGTGATTCGCAAGTTAATTTCCTTTCCGTACGCATAGCTAACCAGTTAAATATCCCTCGACAATCTATGTGTGTTCCTATCACAGGTGTAGGTGGTTCTAAAATGTACGCAAGGGAGAAGTTGACGGTTACTGTACAATCAAATTATTCTCAGTTCGCTATAAGTGTAGAGTGTTTAGTGGTTCCAAAAGTAACTGGAATCATTCCGGGATCAAAGATCAATGTTTCTTCTTGGCCAATCCCTGCTGGAATCCAACTTGCAGATCCAGAGTTTAACGTACCTAAGGGCATCGATATGTTGATTGGTGCCTCCAAATTTTTCAGTCTTCTCAAGTCAGGACAACTTCGCCTAGCTGAGGGTCTACCCGAGCTTCAGGAAACTCAGTTTGGTTGGGTGTTCTCGGGGAGATTGATGATGACGTGAGCCAAGCGCAACTATCTCATACCGCTTCACTTGATACGTTGAACAAAACGATTGCAAGGTTTTGGGAGATTGAGGATGTTGCAGAGCCGGACACGTTAGTTTCTGAAAACGAATGTGAGAAATCTTTTCGCCAAACGCACTATCGTTTGCCATCAGGTCGGTTTGTAGTGAATTTGCCTTTTCGAGAATGCGTTTCAGAATTGCAGGACAATCGTGCCTTAGCTCTACGTCGTTTTCTATTTCTAGAAAAACGACTCAACAGGGATTTGAATTTGAAACAGCAGTATTCCAGGTTTATTGAAGAGTATGAGTCGCTTGGCCACTGTCGTGAGGTAGACGAGTCCAAAGACGTGGATCAGAATCGGTTTTACATGCCCCATCATGCTGTATTGAGGCCAACGAGTGTCACCACCAAATTAAGAGTAGTGTTCGATGCTTCCGCCAAACTTAATCCCTCTCTGAAATCGCTCAATGACGTTCTCCATGTTGGCAAACCAGTTCAAAGTGAATTGTTTAGTATTCTGCTTCGCTTTCGTAAACACCAAGTTGTGTTTACTGCCGATATTGAGAAGATGTATCGGCAGGTGCTTGTAGAACCATCTCAATCCAAATTCCAGCGCATCTGGTGGAGAAGTGACCCATCCAAGCCTTTAAGGGTGCTAGAACTACAAACGGTAACTTACGGAACAGCCTCTGCCCCTTTTTAGCTACCAGATGTCTTGTGCAGTTGTGTGATGATGAAGAAGAAAAGTTTCCGCTAGCAGCTAGTGTTGTTATGTCGATGACATTTTGTCTGGTGCAAGTTCCGCTGACGAAGCTTTTGAAATGCAACGGCAGATTAGTGAAATGCTTGAGTCTGGTGGTTTTCGTGTTCACAAATGGAGCTCAAATTGTGAGAAACTGTTGTGTATGATCCCCGAAACGGATCGAGAGAAGCTGGTTTGTCTCAACCAAGGAGACGAAGTGATCAAGGTTCTGGGTCTGACTTGGAGTCCCCAGTCTGACCAATTTCTATTTGTGGTTCATATTCCGCCAGACGTTACCGCGTTTACTAAACGAATTGTTTTTTTCCGAAATAGGACGATTGTTCGATCCCTTAGGCTTGTTATCGCCAGTGATAGTCCTTGCCAAAATGTATATGCAGAAACTGTGGATTGCTGAACTTGATTGGGATACGAAAATCAAGGGAGATCTTCTTGCATCATGGTTACAATTCCGTAACGCTCTTCCCAGGATTAGCGAAATTACCATACCACGTTGTGTTTGCTTTCCGTCAACAATCGCCGTCGAAATCCACGGATTCTCCGATGCCTCTATTCTAGCTTACGGAGCAGTTATCTATATTCGTAGCGTTCTATCCGATGGTTCTGCTCGTCTCCGCATTGTTTGCAGTAAGTCAAAAGTCGCATCGATTAAGAAAGAACACACCATACCCCGCAAAGAACTTCTCGCAGCAAGATTATTGTCACGATTGCTCTTGAGAGCGCTCGAGGATTTAAAGGTTAACGTCGATGAAGTTGTTCTTTGGTCCGATAGTCAGATTGTCCTTGCCTGGCTAAGGAAACCGTTAGCCAATCTTGACGTATTTGTTCGGAATAGGGTAGCTGCTATTGTAAATGAAACCAAGGATTTCACCTGCAAGTATGTTAAGTGAGAAAGAGAGAAAGAGATGCATTCGGATAATGGATCTAATTTTCGTGGGGCTAAACACGAATTACATGAGTTATATGAACTCTTAAAGTCTCAATCTACTTTCGATGGTATCTCCTCTTTCTGTCAGCCTCGAGAAATAAGTTGGTCGTTCATTCCTCCAGAAGCTCCCAATTTTGGTGGATTGTGGGAGGCTGCGGTAAAAAGTACTAAATTTCACCTAAAGAGAACCCTTAAGGACGCACAATTAACATTTGAGGAATACCAAACGGTTTTGACTCAGGTGGAAGGCATTTTGAATTCACGTCCCCTCTATGCTCTTTCATCAAATCCGAATGACTCGGAGGTGCTAACACCTGGTCATATTTTAATTGGACGTCCACTAACCGCCATTCCTGAACCTAGTGTTGAAGGAGTTCAGTTGAATCGTCTCAACCGGTGGCAATATATGCAGCGGCTGCGTGACGAGTTTTGGAAGAAGTGGCATCGCGATTATCTGCAAACACTCCAACCGCGGGGTAAAAACCGTACTAAATCTTCAAATGTCCAACCCGGAATGATTGTTTTGCTTGAAGAAAAAGACACACCAGCACAGATGTGGAGATTGGGTAAAATCACAAAAACTTATCCGGGTTCAGATGACTTGGTGCGTACTGTTGATGTTCAAGTTGGCAAGGCGGTCTATAAGCGTGCAATACATAAAATTGTTGTATTCATTGATAATTGCCTATCATTGATAATGCTAGTTTGGTTAAAGTGTCAGAGAATTCATCTCAGCCCGGCGGGTGCATGTTGGCGCCAACGCCAATGTAACAGGATCAAACATGTTTGATTGTGATCACAGCGTGCCTGCGTGATGCTAATTTGTATCTGCCACTGGAATGAATGTGTGTGTGTGATTACAATATCCACTGTGTATGAATGATTTGTATGTATGTGATTACGCTTCCCCTGAGAAGTGACGCAAAGCGGAGAAGCAACAAAAGTCTCGTCCCTCTTTGCTACTATTTTGCGTTGCACAACATCACGGCAGGTATATAAGTCCGACGGTAGAAACAGTCAGTGTCAGTTTATGTTTATACCTAGAAGAGGAAACAGGAAATAAAGAGAAGAAGCCAAGCAGCAATAGTGTTCTTTCTGCAATCCGAACAAGGCAGTCCAACCGAGAAGTCCGCCAGGCAAACCACCCAAAGAAGAAAAGGCGATCCAACCAAGACAGTCCATCCAATAGAAGACTTTCACCTCAAAGCTGTGTTGTACCTGTTTTGGCTTGCGTGGAAATATTCGTCCTTTTCAGGGCGCTGTGAGTTGAATTTTTTCCACAAGATAGCCACCACCCGCTCTTGCGAGAGCATCCCAAAAAAGTTGATTTGCGACACAGTTTTGAGGCGGCTAGCGCTCCAACAGCAACTAGTTTAGGCATCCGTATTGAATCTATATACTATATATAGTCACATATGTGGGAAAATTTATGCTGGTTTGCGTACTCTCTCTAGAACTTCATCATTCTTCTTCGGAAGGAGAATAGATTGCCCGTTGAGATGTTTCTGGATAACGAAGCTACATCCGCATCGGAAAAGTGCAATTTATTTGCAACTCACTTCAGACGTGCTTTTTCTGATTCTCCTTCGTCTATACATCAAATTCGAGTTGACCATGGAATACTACTTGAACGCCTACGAATTGGTATCTCTGCGGACCTTGTCAGCTGGTTTGAATCATACCTTAAAAACCGTAGGCTCACCGTTAAAACAGAATTTAAGTCTTCGGAAGCATTCTCAAATTCATCCGGCGTATCACAAGGGAGCAATCTTGGCCCTTTGTTATTCTCACTATTCATTAACGAGCTCTCTACCGTTACTACCATCTGGTTGCCGTGTGTTTTACGCTGATGGCGTCAAAATCTTCATGGTCATCAAAACCATCCAGGACTGCTATGCTCTGCAACTGTTGTTAGATCGGTTCGCTGGTTGGCGCACCCGAAACATGCTGACGTTAAGCATCCACAAATGCAACATCATTTCGTTCCATCGCAAGCTCAATCCGATCACGCACAATTATGCAATGAACAGCCAGCCTCTCGAACGTGTTAATCAAGTTCGTGATCTCGGCGTCACTCTGCCTTCGGTCTTTGTACTGTGCTCTGGTGCGATCGATTTTGTAATCCAACTCTGTTGTATGGTGCCCATATCAGGCAACATGGACAGCTAGGATCGAAGAAATTCAACGAAGATTCGTGAGATATGCCCTGCGTCGCCTACCGTGGCATGACCCGTTGAACCTTCCACGATACGAAGATAGATGCAGATTGCTGGACTACAGACATTGGCCCAAAGGCGAAATGTTGCGCAAGCTGTTTTCGTCGCCAATATACTAACAGGTGGGATTGTACTCACCGGAGCTATTAAGTCAGCTCAACCTCTACGCTCCTGAACGAATGCTTCGCCAGCGGGACTTCTTGCTGCTTGAACCCCGTAATTCATCATATGGACTTCATGACCCTATCCGCTTCATATCAGCTAGGTTCAACGTTGTCTATTTCCTTTTCGACTTCAACTGTACTCTGGCAACATTCAAGCGCAGACTGACAGAATGGCATACTACGAGAAGGATAGATCAATGAACAAGTTGTTGTTCCTTCAATTGATTGACGGCGAGGATTGCTCCGAACTATGGATGTTTCTTATTTTATACTTTGACCATATCCTACGTTTGTAATCTTGTTTATTTTAATTATGTTTATGAATGTGCAACTAAGCTATATTTTGTATAGTATTGTATTGTTTTTACTGTATTGTTTTGTAAAAGATATGGGGTTTTTACGCCAAATTAAAACGTCTTTTACCGGTCATAAACAAATTCATTAAGACCACCTTAGGTCAGATGGAATATGTATAATAAATAAAATAAATAAAATAAGGTATGTCTTTATCAGCTTTCTCTAACTTCAAATAGTAGAATGAAAAACGTTAAGGTGATTGGAATATGAATTAAAGAGAAAGTAATCAAAGAGAATCTCTCAATGTTAAATTCGCCCTAATGAAAAAAACCCTAAAATTATTTTCCAACGCGTTATATTATCAACGTCCTTTTCAGGACGATCAATTAGCTTTAACAGTATAAGAGTATTTGTTTGAGTAAAATTTTCATAATTTAACCAATGCCACCATTGCATAACATAACCCAGAAAGAAAGGCGTCAAGAAAATAAAATATGAAGCAAAATGTATAAGAGGTTAAGGTAAAATAATAATTAAGCACTCTTTAAGGATTATTAAAACTGATATTTGTAATTATATAAACAAACACAACCTTTTGAGTCAATCACAATCAGGCTATCGAGCAAAGCATAGCACTAAGACAGCTTTAGCATTAGCATTAGCATTGACGTTTGCACACCTCGTGGATGGAGCTACGATGAGGAATAATTCGTTGAAGATATTGCATGCCACCATGAAACGAAACCTGATAACGGTTACTGTTACGTTTCTTCACGCAATAATCTCCACGAAGACACTCCTCGATCGCTCACCTGGCCACGTCCATGCAACCGTTGGTGATAGGGCGGATTTGGTATCTACCTTAAGAAGACACGGGGAACCCACGTAGCCTCCAGTAGATATCAAAGGAAAAAGGAAATTAATAGTCGGAGAGAATAGTTAAACAGGATGCACTGTTTGGTGTACAGAACAAAACAATATTTAAAAATGGTCGTTGGGAGCATCTTGTCTAAGAAGGTTAAGTGATACTCCATTTCTCTTCAAACGGTTGGGACTTTAGCATTAACTATAGTCCTAGCACCCTATGGCTTATGGTTATAGCGCCATTACTCGCTCTCTGAAAAGAGAAGAATGTCACCGAGATAAGCCTATCCACTTCCATTTAACATTTCGCCAAACATGTTGAGTGTCATAGAACCACTTCTCTATGCGTACCACGGCGTTACAATAGTTTGAAAATATTATAATTATCCTGACATCCATTGCCGAAAGTGCTGGAAACCCAAACAACCTTCATAGACACTCATGAGATAAAAATATGATGAGTTTCAATACTTTATTTGTGGATTGGTTACATGTATTCAATATGGTTGATTAAAATTGAGTTACTGGGAATATTACTTACCAATATTGGGCCGGAATTGGAAAATCACGCTCTTTCTCTCATTCATTCATAAATACATCATCAGCAGCACCAAATTCATCGGCAGAAAAAATCCTTTTCTAAGCGGCTTTATCGGTGACGGCGACAAAGACAAACCCAAAACTTTTCACATACAATTTTCACCTGAAAAACATTCCTCTCTCGTTCGAAAAAAAACGCCTATTTTGTATGTCAACCGGAATAAGCTAAACTTTGTTGACACCTTCGAACCAGAACCGGTGTAAAAATCGTGCGAAATTCGGATCTTTCGATTTGAAAAAATCTCCCCAGAATTAGCAAAAGCAAAGCATAGCACTAAGACAGCTATGCTTAAAATCTTCGATGATATTGGCATCGTGATTGATAACTGTCGACCTGTAGTCCTTATTATTTTGGATTTTTCTAAAGCATTCGACACCGTATCTCATGCCATATTATGCCACAAACTAAAAACAAAACTTACGTTTGCTGATCATGCCGTTAACCTTATAAAATCATATCTTTGTTCAAGATCACAGGTGGTTTTCAATAATAATGTTTTTCTTCATTTCTTCCAATCACATCAGGAGTTCCACAGGGATCAATATTAGGACCTATATTATTCTCACTATATATAAACGACCTTCCAAATGTTGTTATGAATTGCGAAATTCATCTTTTTGCTGATGACGCACAAATGTATTACAGATGTATGGGAAGATGTGCTGTAAAAATCTCTCAAGAAATTAATGAAGATTTGCAAAGAATAAATGATTGGGCTTGTAGAAATATTTTGGCATTAAATGCCAGAAAAACAAATGCAATCTTTATTTCAAATGGTTCATTTCAAAACTCTATAAAACCAACTCTGGAGCTCAACAATCAGGTTATTGAATTTGTTGAACACGCAACTGTTGGCGCCAACGCCAATGTAACAGGATCAAACATGTTTGATTGTGATCACAGCGTGCCTGCGTGATGCTAATTTGTATCTGCCACTGGAATGAATGTGTGTGTGTGATTACAATATCCGCTGTGTATGAATGATTTGTATGTATGTGATTACGCTCCCCTGAGAAGTGACGCAAAGCGGAGAAGCAACAAAAGCCGCATCCTCTTTGCTACTATTTTGCGTTGCACAACATCACGGCAGGTATATAAGTCCGACAGTAGAAACAGTCAGTATCAGTTTATGTTTATACCTAGAAGAGGAAACAGGAAATAAAGAGAAGAAACCAAGCAGCAATAGTGTTCTTTCTGCAATCCGAACAAGGCAGTCCAACCGAGAAGTCCGCCAGGCAATCCACCCAAAGAAGAAGAGGCGATCCAACCAAGACAGTGCATCCAATAGAAGACTTTCACCTCAAAGCTGTGTTGTACCTGTTTTGGCTTGCGTGGAAATATTCGTCCTTTTCAGGGCGCTGTGAGTTGAATTTTTTCCACAAGATAGCCACCACCCGCTCTTGCGAGAGCATCCCAAAAAAGTTGATTTGCGACACAGTTTTGAGGCGGAAAAGTTACCTTTCCCACTGGAGCCGGGCTAGCGCTCCAACATGGTCCTTCGAGCCGGATCTGCCAGCAACGAACGCCAGGCATATGCCTTGGTATGAATGCTTAAAGAACAGTGAATGGTAAATAAAAGTGAAGTAGTGCAAAGTGAAAGCCGCCAGCCGAATAGTGTGTGAAGCGTCGGTCAATACCGGCTGAGCAGTGAGTAAGCCATTTGTCTGGCTGAGCGTAGTGAAAAAAAAAGAACAGTAACTAAAGTGATTGAAATAAAAAATGCCTATCGAACACACGCCGAAGAAGCAGCCCGTGGATCTTGAAGAACTGAAGATGTTGATCTACCAAAGAGGGCAAATTAAAAGCAAAGTGACGAAGATTAATAGCACCCTTGAAGACGGAGAAGATCATCCTACAAAAGTGAGCAAATCAATGCTAAAAGTGTTTGCAAAGAAGCTCGAGATGCATTATACCGAATACATTTCGTTACATCGTGAAATTCTTGCCGCCACACCACCGTTAAAGGTTGAAGAACAAGACGAGAAGCTCGATGAGTTCGATCGACTTCACACCGAAGCTCTCGATCGAGTCGAGCGATTGATGGAATTTTTTACCAAGTCTGCTGATGCACTCCACCCAACCGAAGTTCATGCTGATGGATCAGCACCACAAGTGATAGTGCAGCAACAATCCCTGAGAGCCCCTATACCAACTTTCGACGGCAGGACAGAGAATTGGCCTAAATTCAAGGCCATGTTTGAAGATCTTGTCGGCCGAAGCCGCGATTCCGATGCCATGAAGTTGCATCACTTGGACAAGGCCCTTGTCGGTGAAGCAGCTGATTTGATCAACGCCAAAATGATACAAGATAACAATTTTCAACAAGTTTGGAAACAAATCACCGATCAGTTCGAGAATCAACGAGTCATCGTGGATACCCACATCGACGGTTTGATCCAGCTCAAGCCAGTAGTGAAAGGAAACCTCAAGGATCTCGTGTCGCTGACGAAGGCCTGCGACCGCCATGTCGCTGGATTGGAGTACCAGGGTTTGGTCATCGACAAACTGTCTGGTCTTATGATAACCAAGCTGGTCGTCAACCGCCTAGATGACCATACCCGTCAACTTTGGGAAAGGACGCTGAAACATGGTGAGTTACCTGACTTTAACAAACTATGCAATTTTTGAAAAATGAGTGCCAAATACTTGATAGATGTAATAATTCCCGTGTCACTAGCTCTACCAAGGAGCCAATCACCAAGTCATCAACCCCAAAACCATCTCTCAAATCTCACATCTTAACATCGACGAAAGATACTAAAACTTGCTTAATTTGTGGGGAAGACCATCGCCATTTTGAATGCTCAAAATTCCACGCAATGACCGTTGCTGAACGCAATGTTAAGGTAAAGGAGTGGAAAATTTGTTTCAACTGCCTCCGACCCGGTCGCCGAGTTGCTGACTGTTCCAGCAAGAAAACTTGTTCAACTTGCCATAAAAAACACCATTCCCTTTTACACAATGAGTATTTCTCGAAACCCCAACAGTCCACGCCTGAGTCAATACCCCAACCTCCAAAGCCAGTACTTCCACAGTCAGATTCCTCGAATCAAGCCTCCACCTCTGGGACGAACCCAAGCCAGCAACAACAATCCACCGTGAATTCCACATGTTATTGTAACCATTCTAAAACCGTAAAGACTGTGATGTTGTTGACAGCTGTTGTAATGCTTGATAATGATGGCGAGTCAATTCCTTGTCGTACGCTTCTCGATAGTGATTCGCAAGTTAATTTCCTTTCCGTACGCATAGCTAACCAGTTAAATATCCCTCGACAATCTATGTGTGTTCCTATCACAGGTGTAGGTGGTTCTAAAATGTACGCAAGGGAGAAGTTGACGGTTACTGTACAATCAAATTATTCTCAGTTCGCTATAAGTGTAGAGTGTTTAGTGGTTCCAAAAGTAACTGGAATCATTCCGGGATCAAAGATCAATGTTTCTTCTTGGCCAATCCCTGCTGGAATCCAACTTGCAGATCCAGAGTTTAACGTACCTAAGGGCATCGATATGTTGATTGGTGCCTCCAAATTTTTTAGTCTTCTCAAGTCAGGACAACTTCGCCTAGCTGAGGGTCTACCCGAGCTTCAGGAAACTCAGTTTGGTTGGGTGTTCTCGGGGGAGATTGATGATGACGTGAGCCAAGCGCAACTATCTCATACCGCTTCACTTGATACGTTGAACAAAACGATTGCAAGGTTTTGGGAGATTGAGGATGTTGCAGAGCCGGACACGTTAGTTTCTGAAAACGAATGTGAGAAATCTTTTCGCCAAACGCACTATCGTTTGCCATCAGGTCGGTTTGTAGTGAATTTGCCTTTTCGAGAATGCGTTTCAGAATTGCAGGACAATCGTGCCTTAGCTCTACGTCGTTTTCTATTTCTAGAAAAACGACTCAACAGGGATTTGAATTTGAAACAGCAGTATTCCAGGTTTATTGGGAGCATCTTGTCTAAGAAGGTTAAGTGATACTCCATTTCTCTTCAAACGGTTGGGACTTTAGCATTAACTATAGTCCTAGCACCCTATGGCTTATGGTTATAGCGCCATTACTCGCTCTCTGAAAAGAGAAGAATGTCACCGAGATAAGCCTATCCACTTCCATTTAACATTTCGCCAAACATGTTGAGTGTCATAGAACCACTTCTCTATGCGTACCACGGCGTTACAATAGTTTGAAAATATTATAATTATCCTGACATCCATTGCCGAAAGTGCTGGAAACCCAAACAACCTTCATAGACACTCATGAGATAAAAATATGATGAGTTTCAATACTTTATTTGTGGATTGGTTACATGTATTCAATATGGTTGATTAAAATTTAGTTACTGGGAATATTACTTACCAATATTGGGCCGGAATTGGAAAATCACGCTCTTTCTCTCATTCATTCATAAATACATCATCAGCAGCACCAAATTCATCGGCAGAAAAAAATCCTTTTCTAAGCGGCTTTATCGGTGACGGCGACAAAGACAAACCCAAAACTTTTCACATACAATTTTCACCTGAAAAACATTCCTCTCTCGTTCGAAAAAAAAACGCCTATTTTGTATGTCAACCGGAATAAGCTAAACTTTGTTGACACCTTCGAACCAGAACCGGTGTAAAAATCGTGCGAAATTCGGATCTTTCGATTTGAAAAAATCTCCCCAGAATTAGCAAAAGCAAAGCATAGCACTAAGACAGCTATGCTTAAAATCTTCGATGATATTGGCATCGTGATTGATAACTGTCGACCTGTAGTCCTTATTATTTTGGATTTTTCTAAAGCATTCGACACCGTATCTCATGCCATATTATGCCACAAACTAAAAACAAAATTTACGTTTGCTGATCATGCCGTTAACCTTATAAAATCATATCTTTGTTCAAGATCACAGGTGGTTTTCAATAATAATGTTTTTTCTTCATTTCTTCCAATCACATCAGGAGTTCCACAGGGATCAATATTAGGACCTATTTTATTCTCACTATATATAAACGACCTTCCAAATGTTGTTATGAATTGCGAAATTCATCTTTTTGCTGATGACGCACAAATGTATTACAGATGTATGGGAAGATGTGCTGTAAAAATCTCTCAAGAAATTAATGAAGATTTGCAAAGAATAAATGATTGGGCTTGTAGAAATATTTTGGCATTAAATGCCAGAAAAACAAATGCAATCTTTATTTCAAATGGTTCATTTCAAAACTCTATAAAACCAACTCTGGAGCTCAACAATCAGGTTATTGAATTTGTTGAACACGCAACTGTTGGCGCCAACGCCAATGTAACAGGATCAAACATGTTTGATTGTGATCACAGCGTGCCTGCGTGATGCTAATTTGTATCTGCCACTGGAATGAATGTGTGTGTGTGATTACAATATCCGCTGTGTATGAATGATTTGTATGTATGTGATTACGCTCCCCCTGAGAAGTGACGCAAAGCGGAGAAGCAACAAAAGCCGCATCCCTCTTTGCTACTATTTTGCGTTGCACAACATCACGGCAGGTATATAAGTCCGACAGTAGAAACAGTCAGTATCAGTTTATGTTTATACCTAGAAGAGGAAACAGGAAATAAAGAGAAGAAACCAAGCAGCAATAGTGTTCTTTCTGCAATCCGAACAAGGCAGTCCAACCGAGAAGTCCGCCAGGCAATCCACCCAAAGAAGAAGAGGCGATCCAACCAAGACAGTGCATCCAATAGAAGACTTTCACCTCAAAGCTGTGTTGTACCTGTTTTGGCTTGCGTGGAAATATTCGTCCTTTTCAGGGCGCTGTGAGTTGAATTTTTTCCACAAGATAGCCACCACCCGCTCTTGCGAGAGCATCCCAAAAAAGTTGATTTGCGACACAGTTTTGAGGCGGAAAAGTTACCTTTCCCACTGGAGCCGGGCTAGCGCTCCAACATGGTCCTTCGAGCCGGATCTGCCAGCAACGAACGCCAGGCATATGCCTTGGTATGAATGCTTAAAGAACAGTGAATGGTAAATAAAAGTGAAGTAGTGCAAAGTGAAAGCCGCCAGCCGAATAGTGTGTGAAGCGTCGGTCAATACCGGCTGAGCAGTGAGTAAGCCATTTGTCTGGCTGAGCGTAGTGAAAAAAAGAACAGTAACTAAAGTGATTGAAATAAAAATGCCTATCGAACACACGCCGAAGAAGCAGCCCGTGGATCTTGAAGAACTGAAGATGTTGATCTACCAAAGAGGGCAAATTAAAAGCAAAGTGACGAAGATTAATAGCACCCTTGAAGACGGAGAAGATCATCCTACAAAAGTGAGCAAATCAATGCTAAAAGTGTTTGCAAAGAAGCTCGAGATGCATTATACCGAATACATTTCGTTACATCGTGAAATTCTTGCCGCCACACCACCGTTAAAGGTTGAAGAACAAGACGAGAAGCTCGATGAGTTCGATCGACTTCACACCGAAGCTCTCGATCGAGTCGAGCGATTGATGGAATTTTTACCAAGTCTGCTGATGCACTCCACCCAACCGAAGTTCATGCTGATGGATCAGCACCACAAGTGATAGTGCAGCAACAATCCCTGAGAGCCCCTATACCAACTTTCGACGGCAGGACAGAGAATTGGCCTAAATTCAAGGCCATGTTTGAAGATCTTGTCGGCCGAAGCCGCGATTCCGATGCCATGAAGTTGCATCACTTGGACAAGGCCCTTGTCGGTGAAGCAGCTGATTTGATCAACGCCAAAATGATACAAGATAACAATTTTCAACAAGTTTGGAAACAAATCACCGATCAGTTCGAGAATCAACGAGTCATCGTGGATACCCACATCGACGGTTTGATCCAGCTCAAGCCAGTAGTGAAAGGAAACCTCAAGGATCTCGTGTCGCTGACGAAGGCCTGCGACCGCCATGTCGCTGGATTGGAGTACCAGGGTTTGGTCATCGACAAACTGTCTGGTCTTATGATAACCAAGCTGGTCGTCAACCGCCTAGATGACCATACCCGTCAACTTTGGGAAAGGACGCTGAAACATGGTGAGTTACCTGACTTTAACAAACTATGCAATTTTTGAAAAATGAGTGCCAAATACTTGATAGATGTAATAATTCCCGTGTCACTAGCTCTACCAAGGAGCCAATCACCAAGTCATCAACCCCAAAACCATCTCTCAAATCTCACATCTTAACATCGACGAAAGATACTAAAACTTGCTTAATTTGTGGGAAGACCATCGCCATTTTGAATGCTCAAAATTCCACGCAATGACCGTTGCTGAACGCAATGTTAAGGTAAAGGAGTGGAAAATTTGTTTCAACTGCCTCCGACCCGGTCGCCGAGTTGCTGACTGTTCCAGCAAGAAAACTTGTTCAACTTGCCATAAAAACACCATTCCCTTTTACACAATGAGTATTTCTCGAAACCCCAACAGTCCACGCCTGAGTCAATACCCCAACCTCCAAAGCCAGTACTTCCACAGTCAGATTCCTCGAATCAAGCCTCCACCTCTGGGACGAACCCAAGCCAGCAACAACAATCCACCGTGAATTCCACATGTTATTGTAACCATTCTAAAACCGTAAAGACTGTGATGTTGTTGACAGCTGTTGTAATGCTTGATAATGATGGCGAGTCAATTCCTTGTCGTACGCTGCTCGATAGTGATTCGCAAGTTAATTTCCTTTCCGTACGCATAGCTAACCAGTTAAATATCCCTCGACAATCTATGTGTGTTCCTATCACAGGTGTAGGTGGTTCTAAAATGTACGCAAGGGAGAAGTTGACGGTTACTGTACAATCAAATTATTCTCAGTTCGCTATAAGTGTAGAGTGTTTAGTGGTTCCAAAAGTAACTGGAATCATTCCGGGATCAAAGATCAATGTTTCTTCTTGGCCAATCCCTGCTGGAATCCAACTTGCAGATCCAGAGTTTAACGTACCTAAGGGCATCGATATGTTGATTGGTGCCTCCAAATTTTTTAGTCTTCTCAAGTCAGGACAACTTCGCCTAGCTGAGGGTCTACCCGAGCTTCAGGAAACTCAGTTTGGTTGGGTGTTCTCGGGGGAGATTGATGATGACGTGAGCCAAGCGCAACTATCTCATACCGCTTCACTTGATACGTTGAACAAAACGATTGCAAGGTTTTGGGAGATTGAGGATGTTGCAGAGCCGGACACGTTAGTTTCTGAAAACGAATGTGAGAAATCTTTTCGCCAAACGCACTATCGTTTGCCATCAGGTCGGTTTGTAGTGAATTTGCCTTTTCGAGAATGCGTTTCAGAATTGCAGGACAATCGTGCCTTAGCTCTACGTCGTTTTCTATTTCTAGAAAAACGACTCAACAGGGATTTGAATTTGAAACAGCAGTATTCCAGGTTTATTGAAGAGTATGAGTCGCTTGGCCACTGTCGTGAGGTAGACGAGTCCAAAGACGTGGATCAGAATCGGTTTTACATGCCCCATCATGCTGTATTGAGGCCAACGAGTGTCACCACCAAATTAAGAGTAGTGTTCGATGCTTCCGCCAAACTTAATCCCTCTCTGAAATCGCTCAATGACGTTCTCCATGTTGGCAAACCAGTTCAAAGTGAATTGTTTAGTATTCTGCTTCGCTTTCGTAAACACCAAGTTGTGTTTACTGCCGATATTGAGAAGATGTATCGGCAGGTGCTTGTAGAACCATCTCAATCCAAATTCCAGCGCATCTGGTGGAGAAGTGACCCATCCAAGCCTTTAAGGGTGCTAGAACTACAAACGGTAACTTACGGAACAGCCTCTGCCCCCTTTTTAGCTACCAGATGTCTTGTGCAGTTGTGTGATGATGAAGAAGAAAAGTTTCCGCTAGCAGCTAGTGTTGTTATGTCGATGACATTTTGTCTGGTGCAAGTTCCGCTGACGAAGCTTTTGAAATGCAACGGCAGATTAGTGAAATGCTTGAGTCTGGTGGTTTTCGTGTTCACAAATGGAGCTCAAATTGTGAGAAACTGTTGTGTATGATCCCCGAAACGGATCGAGAGAAGCTGGTTTGTCTCAACCAAGGAGACGAAGTGATCAAGGTTCTGGGTCTGACTTGGAGTCCCCAGTCTGACCAATTTCTATTTGTGGTTCATATTCCGCCAGACGTTACCGCGTTTACTAAACGAATTGTTTTTTTCCGAAATAGGACGATTGTTCGATCCCTTAGGCTTGTTATCGCCAGTGATAGTCCTTGCCAAAATGTATATGCAGAAACTGTGGATTGCTGAACTTGATTGGGATACGAAAATCAAGGGAGATCTTCTTGCATCATGGTTACAATTCCGTAACGCTCTTCCCAGGATTAGCGAAATTACCATACCACGTTGTGTTTGCTTTCCGTCAACAATCGCCGTCGAAATCCACGGATTCTCCGATGCCTCTATTCTAGCTTACGGAGCAGTTATCTATATTCGTAGCGTTCTATCCGATGGTTCTGCTCGTCTCCGCATTGTTTGCAGTAAGTCAAAAGTCGCATCGATTAAGAAAGAACACACCATACCCCGCAAAGAACTTCTCGCAGCAAGATTATTGTCACGATTGCTCTTGAGAGCGCTCGAGGATTTAAAGGTTAACGTCGATGAAGTTGTTCTTTGGTCCGATAGTCAGATTGTCCTTGCCTGGCTAAGGAAACCGTTAGCCAATCTTGACGTATTTGTTCGGAATAGGGTAGCTGCTATTGTAAATGAAACCAAGGATTTCACCTGCAAGTATGTTAAGTGAGAAAGAGAGAAAGAGATGCATTCGGATAATGGATCTAATTTTCGTGGGGCTAAACACGAATTACATGAGTTATATGAACTCTTAAAGTCTCAATCTACTTTCGATGGTATCTCCTCTTTCTGTCAGCCTCGAGAAATAAGTTGGTCGTTCATTCCTCCAGAAGCTCCCAATTTTGGTGGATTGTGGGAGGCTGCGGTAAAAAGTACTAAATTTCACCTAAAGAGAACCCTTAAGGACGCACAATTAACATTTGAGGAATACCAAACGGTTTTGACTCAGGTGGAAGGCATTTTGAATTCACGTCCCCTCTATGCTCTTTCATCAAATCCGAATGACTCGGAGGTGCTAACACCTGGTCATATTTTAATTGGACGTCCACTAACCGCCATTCCTGAACCTAGTGTTGAAGGAGTTCAGTTGAATCGTCTCAACCGGTGGCAATATATGCAGCGGCTGCGTGACGAGTTTTGGAAGAAGTGGCATCGCGATTATCTGCAAACACTCCAACCGCGGGGTAAAAACCGTACTAAATCTTCAAATGTCCAACCCGGAATGATTGTTTTGCTTGAAGAAAAAGACACACCAGCACAGATGTGGAGATTGGGTAAAATCACAAAAACTTATCCGGGTTCAGATGACTTGGTGCGTACTGTTGATGTTCAAGTTGGCAAGGCGGTCTATAAGCGTGCAATACATAAAATTGTTGTATTCATTGATAATTGCCTATCATTGATAATGCTAGTTTGGTTAAAGTGTCAGAGAATTCATCTCAGCCCGGCGGGTGCATGTTGGCGCCAACGCCAATGTAACAGGATCAAACATGTTTGATTGTGATCACAGCGTGCCTGCGTGATGCTAATTTGTATCTGCCACTGGAATGAATGTGTGTGTGTGATTACAATATCCACTGTGTATGAATGATTTGTATGTATGTGATTACGCTTCCCCTGAGAAGTGACGCAAAGCGGAGAAGCAACAAAAGTCTCGTCCCTCTTTGCTACTATTTTGCGTTGCACAACATCACGGCAGGTATATAAGTCCGACGGTAGAAACAGTCAGTGTCAGTTTATGTTTATACCTAGAAGAGGAAACAGGAAATAAAGAGAAGAAGCCAAGCAGCAATAGTGTTCTTTCTGCAATCCGAACAAGGCAGTCCAACCGAGAAGTCCGCCAGGCAAACCACCCAAAGAAGAAAAGGCGATCCAACCAAGACAGTCCATCCAATAGAAGACTTTCACCTCAAAGCTGTGTTGTACCTGTTTTGGCTTGCGTGGAAATATTCGTCCTTTTCAGGGCGCTGTGAGTTGAATTTTTTCCACAAGATAGCCACCACCCGCTCTTGCGAGAGCATCCCAAAAAGTTGATTTGCGACACAGTTTTGAGG